>CAUYQG010091931.1:0-30386 GCA_963574415.1 Tarsius wallacei
GCGGGTTCGAGACCCGCCTGGGCAAGCGAGACCTCATCTCTACAATAAATCAAAAAATCAGCCGGGCATGGTAGCGCGCGCCTGTAGTTCCAGCTACTTGGAAGGCTGAGGCGGAAGGATCGCCGGAGCCCAGCAGGTCGAGGCTTCGGTGGCCGGGAGCGGCCACTGCACTCCAGCCTGGGCAACATAGTGAGAAGCCAACTCAAAAAAAAATAAAATAGGGACATGGTGTCAAGAGGGTTTACACCGTCGAGGAGCTGTGTGCACAAGAGAGGTGCCAGCAGGACAAACAAGATGGACAGTGTGCATGCTAGCAGATGGCATCCCACTTTATGGGGGAAAAGACAAGTGATTTCCCTGACTGACAAAAGGAAATGGTTTCGGCAAAATTTGCAACACTGACAAAAATTGCAGAAAGATAATTCCCAGACACAATGACATGGTGAGAAGTACATTGAGGATAGATTTCCTAGAAAGTATTAAAGATGGAAATGACAAGACCACGGATCACAATTGGCCTTTGGTCATTGACCACTGGGAAAATTGAAGAAACAAGGAATTTTAATTGACCAGAAACTGAGTGGAGGCTAGGCTATAGAAAAAAATTAAGGAAAATCTGGGTCCTAAACATGCTGAATGTGTTTACAGCCTCACATAAATTGCGCAGTCAGCATCCCTAAAGCACATTGACACGTTAGTCCTTGGCAGTGATTCAAATGTGTAACAAGGGGACCAGAGCCGAGATGTTGCAGATGACTCCAGCTGCCTACATTTACGACATAATGGGCTTGGTGGCTTCAAGACACAGCTTAAGTTTCGGTCACTAACCTCTGTGTGTCTCAACTTTCACTCCGTACGATAAAGGGTCTAAGCAGATCTGTGTTTCTTATAGCTCCAGAGTTGAAGGAGATCTTGTTGGTAATGGCCATGTAATGTTTTATTGATCTCAATCTAATTTCTGTAACCTTCAAGTTTCCACCTACGATGATCTGGATCTTTCCTCTTTTCAACGGTAGAAACTTTTCCACACTTCAACAATTCACATCTACGTACTCCTTGGCCTATACCTGTAAGCCTCATATTCCACAGATTATTGTTAAGGTCCCACTGAGTAACCCCGCTCTAAGGTAGATCTTCTGATCCATGTAGAAGCTTCTGGATCTGCACTAGCTCTCTACTGCTACAAACAGGAGTGAGCAATGGAACCAACAGGCAAGCATGAGTCCACTGAAGGTCTGTGTGTGTGGGAACAACAATGCACCCTAAAGGCCCAGCCTAATCCTCGCCTCTCACCCCTGTAGCCAGCCAAGCACCAAGTGTATGGTGGGGTTCTTTCTCCCTAGACAGGATGGAAAACTCCTTCCTGAAGAAATGGAACTAACCTCCTGCCTAAGCTCAAGGCTTCAGGCACGGGGATTAGGACTTCAAAGAAAAACTGTCCTCATCCTGGCATTTGGACCACCTGGCATTTCAGTCAGCTTCCTGCCTGCAAGCGCTTATCAGGGGCACACCCCACCCCACCTCACAGCTGTCACACATGTGTCTAAAGTGGCACCCTGCGGGTGTGAAAACTCACCTTCCATCACAAAGAGGTTTGCAGGAGTAAGGGGCTCACCTGGTACCAACCTCCCATCAACAGTAAGAAGAAAAACCAAGGTAAACATCCGGAAATCTGAGGAAACTCTATTCTGGAGGCAAGAGGGCACTTCAAAAATAAAACACCCAAACACTGAGATGAGGTCATAGGAGGCCAAGAAAAATAAGAGATGTTGGTAATATCCTTTGGAAGAAAAAAGGAAGAAAGAAAAGAAGGGAGAGAAGGATGTCCACACCAAAAAATACAATTGCAAAGAAAATTTATGGAAAGATTGCAAGTAAACATAACAAGCATACTTTATTTGTTAATCACAGAAAATGTGGATTTTAAATCTATTGAAATGGCACTTTTAGAGTTAAGCAGATTTGTATCCCACTGATCTCGTGCAGATATTAAGAAAGGGTGGGAAGCCAATTGGTAAAGCTCTGACTACGCGCTGCATGTCGAGCTTTGAGTCCCTTCCAAGCCCAGTCATCTGAGTCTGTGTGTTCCGCATAGCATCTCCCTCGGTGCTGTCAGGAGTGCCGGCTATGAGTCCTCTTGAAGGAGTACTCCCCATGTCTTCTGTCTCATGGCGGTGGAAGGCTCTGTGGCATTTGACACCCTGACGACAGTCTCGCTTAATGCGTGAACCAGTTGCACCAGTCTTTCATCGCTTTGAATGTTGCTTCATCAATGCTGAGGGTTCTGGTCATTTCTCCTGCCTTCAGCCACGTCACCTGGCAGGTGACAGGCCATCCTTGTGCACGCATCTCATGACAAAACGTGGCACAGCTTCATCTGCTTGTGGGTGCCTTCCCTTCTTAGGTCCCAGAGAGCGTTTTATGGTTGCTGTGCTGGAAAATATGGAATTTTGGCCACAACTCCTACAATGGTTCTTGGCATCACCCATGTCAACCGTGTGCCCACTGCTGTTCCCAAGCTTCTCCGTGTCCACAGTAACTTTCAACACCAAATCGTGGTATAAGCCTTCTGACAGCATTTTTAAATGTCAGTTAAACATGACACATCTGATACCAACAATATACAGACTGGTTAAGTGATGACACTGCAACAAACTATACACTCACAAGCACATGGGGGGATAATTACATGACCACCAACTGGCTAGCCGTAATGGGATGCACCCAATTTTAGACAAGTTAAAATGTGAAGAAAAGTGGACATTTTAGGACTAAGACAATGTGGTTTTTCAAGCTTGTAATATTTACCAGATTCGTACCAGTGCAAGAAAATAAGCCCAAGAATCGAGGAGTATGTACAAGTAGAAAGCCAGTGACACAAGGTTATCTTTAGGATTAAAGTTGCCATGGCCTAATCTGGTTTTAATTCCCTTTATTTTTGTATGACTTACATGTCAATTTTTTTCTGAATTGGGCTTAAACTCCAAGTCCCAGTGTTCTTCATTCATTTTGGAAATTTCGAAACAGAGTCACGAAGGACAGAGGCTGGTGACTGCTGCCCTTCCTTCGCTGGCAGAGAGGCCTTTGGCGAGTGGATTCGACCCTGCATGGAAAGAATCCAGGGTCTTCTTCGGCTTCAGTCCCTAAGGCCTGTGATCTCCCTCTTTGGTCGCACCAGTCTTTCATTGCTTTGAATGTTGCTTCATCAATCCCAAGGGTTCTGTCTCACATCTCCTGCCAGTTCCTGGGGAAACTTGGATTTTAATAGAGATGCCATGCCAGACACCAACCGCACCATCACCAGCACGGCATTCAGAACCGTGGCTGTGAATGCAAAAGGGTCAGCATGCATTGTGCCACGTCTTAGGGGAGGAGGGTGGTGGGCTCAGGGTGCATCCCATGGGCCCTCAGTGCCCAGGGACACCAAGGCCCAATGTCCCCAGCAGCTCATCACCCAGTGCCCCCTCTGTGGCCCCTTATTTAAATATGCTAATTTAACTTCAGAAACACACATGGAATCATAAACAACATATTTTATGAAACATCTCTGGCATAAGGAATACCAGTTCCTATTAGCTCTGAAGAAATGAATTGCATCTCTTTCTCACAGCTGTGCAAGGAGGAAGCATCATGCTTTACAGTGGAAACAGTGTGGCCGGGCGGGATCCCAGGCCCTCCTCCAGGTCCACACAGGTGACCAGAAGGCACCAAGCTCCCAGAGGAAGAGCTGGGGTTCTGGCCTGCCTCCACCTTCCTTTCCACTTACCCGTAAACAAATCATTCAACGCTGATGGGCCTCTTCATCTGTGAAACGAGGCCATTTAATTACATGAGCTGCAGGGCCCGCTCCCACTATGACCTGCGATGTTTTTTTCATAGAAAGACTTCAGAAATGTACCAAGAGCAAAATCTGAAGTAACATGACCTAGTTTTGCTCTATTTTTATTCAAGAGAAAACAGCAGCACACAGACCACAACTGTTTCAAAAAGTCTCAGCATTTATCTAAACAGTCGTTTCACAGCACGGTTTTGAAATAGACACTTTGAAATATAACTAAACATACAGAGAGAGAATAGAAATATAGCAAAGGGTGTGGCTATACGAAGTCATTTTTTTTTAATTATGGGGAGATGGTGACAAACAACACCATGGCTTGATGGGGCATAAGGGATGTTCCGAATCTGAGTGATGAGGCGGATATCTTCCTGTCTGGATTTTTCAGAACATCAACCACAAAAACAAAATGAGCCAGGCTATGAATCAGAAGTCTTTGCCAGTCTCATGCACCTGCCTCCCTCAACCAAAAGTGGAAATGCCCAGAGCAACTCTGGGCCTTTACACATGCCCACATGGGGAAGCAACTCCTCTCCTTCCCCAATGGGGAGTTTCTGCAACGATTCATCTCCCACAGTTGCATATTTCCCCACAGAGAGATCTTCTCTGCAGGTACTGAGAATGCAGTCCTCCACTAGTACAACGCTTTCTGGTACACAAATTTCCTTTGTGTAAGCCCTATAAACAGACACTCTCAACAACTGTGTGAGATCAATAGGACAGTGTGGAAAAACTCAGGCTCAGACGAGTTTCATAGCTTGTGTTTCACAGTCTGCTAAATTGAGGCAAGACCTAAAATCATTATAAAATAAAAAGAAGAAAGAAAACAAGGCACAAAGTGGCCAGATCGACCACACACGTCTCCCACCTATAACTGGCCCTGGATGTTAGAAATGGAAATTTCATATTGTAATCCTCCTTCTAAATATGTCCTGGTCTCTACAACACCAGAGACAAATTGCTGAAACTTGAGGTCCTCATATTTGCCAAGATGTGGCCCTTATCTCCCCTCTGGTCTCATCACTCACCTCTCTCCACCACCTCTCTCCAGATATTCTTACAACAGATAGGTAAGCAGGAATGTAGGTGGGATGGAGGAAGATGGTAGATAGATGATGATGATGATGATGATAGATTAAATAGATAGATAGATAAATAAATAGATAGATAGATAGACAGACAGACACAGAGAGAAAGAGACCTATCTCTCCCTTCTCTACCTGCCTGACATCTACTTTTCCTCCAGCCTCAGCTCAGCCTCCACTTGCTAGTAAAGCCCCCTTGACCACTGTTTCAGCCCCTCTCTGTACCTCTACAAGCCTCTAGTGTGGATTACTCACACTGTAGTGTGTGCATGTGTGTGTGTATGTGTGTGTGTAATTGGTTGTTGGGCCTGTCTCCCCTCCTAGTTAATAAGTTCTTTGAGAAAAGAGGCACCCACTGTCCAACCCTTCCCTGGTACAGGTGAGGCGCTCATTGAATATTCAATGACCAGATGAATGAAAAGACACAGGTTTCAAAATAAGACAAGTCTGTGGTATCCCTTGCCACGATTTCTTAGCTGAGTGACTTGAGCTATTTTTGTTTTCTAAATAATCTGAATTTCAGACTTATAGGTAATTGGAATTTCAGAGTTGTTGAATTCCATCCCCAAAAAATGAAGAAAGTTCTGCATTCATGTTGGGTTGCTGAGTAGACTGGGTAGAGAGCATGTGGAAGTGTCTGGCATAGTGCCAGGTGTAGCAGGAACTCAGAAAGTTGCTTCCCCTTCCCCCATAAATTTGAGATTGAATTAATTGCCAAATATGTATTGAATGCCCAAAAATGCACAAAAACTAGTTATCACTAAGATGTAGTATAAACAGAATGTATTCTCACTAGCCATGGCTGCTCTAAAATGGGACACAATTCATACTTGACACTCTCCAGATGTGCTCATTTATTTCCTAAAGAAATAACAGCCCTACATGCAGCAGGGATGAACTTTTTGGCAGTTAAGAGTGCTCTGAAGAATCACTGTTTGTTGCCATGGTTAACCCAGACAGTTGAGACGTGCCCCAAAGGAGTCTTTAATGGAGTCATGAAAAATTCCCAAGCTGCATTTTAAATGCTTGCAAAAATGAATGTCCCAAGAGATGGGGTTTTAAACACATATGTTTGTGTGATGGGGCAGAGCAGGAGGAAAGTCAGTGCTTGGCAGCCACCCAATACAAACCTCTCTGTATGGAGACAAACCCCAATAAAGCAGAAAGAGTGTTAGAACGGAGGAGAGACCTATAGGACAAGGCTCACAAAATATCAGGTAAAGCAAGGACTTAAAACTTGCCTTTGTACAAAGAAGATGAAGGATTATTAATGACCTTGGCAAAACTAGTTTCAGTAGAAGGAGGAAAACAATAGACTTCAGAGTTGAATGAAAGGACCAGGAATTTAGTCCTACCCTAGTGAACACAACTAGAAAAGCTCAACAAAGTATACTAAAAATCTGCTTGAAGACCTCAAAACACAAACAAGATAATTAAGTATCAACAGGCCAGTATCTGGGGGAAGACAGACATCAGGGAATTAAGGCCAATATGTGGGGCTACTTTTCTCCTGGGGGAACTGACTGCTCCAAGAGGTGTGGGACTGAAAATCTGAAAGCCTGAGTCAAGCTTTTACAGTTATGAAAAGATAGGAGGACAAGGGTCGGGGTGTGCATGGGCAGGACTATCCTTGAGTTGGGACCCTACCAAAGGCTGGCACCCTCAGGACAAAAGTGAACCAAACATAGGCTCTTATAGACTGCAACTCTGCTTAGAACCATCACAGCCTTAGACTGAGCTTGTTCTAGACAGAAGAGGGTGTCAACTTTCTCTAGAAAAAGACAACATTCTCCTAATTCCCAAATTGTTCTACAATTCTGCTAATACGGTGACTAGCACTCAATCAAAAATAACTAGGCATGTTTACCAAAAGACACATACAAGAATGTTAGCTTTCCTGCTTGTTAAAGCCCCAAAGTGGAAACTCTAAACAATAGGATGCTAAATAAACTAAGCCATAGTCACACAATGAAATGCTACATAGCAACAAGAATGAACAAAACACAGCAACTAGATGAAGTAGAATGAATGAAGTTCATAAAGTGAAATGAAAAAAGCAAAACACATACAAACACATATTTCATGGTTACACTCATATAAAGTCCAAAATTCAGGCCAGAATTCATCTGTGCCTTATGATGGCAGAATAGTGGTTATCTTTGGGTAGGTGGAAGGAAAGAGAAGGAAGAGACCATTTCTAGAAAGGGTCAAAGAGAGCTAATATGTTTCTTGATTTAAATGAAAGTTTCATAGACATGCTTATTTTGTGGAAATTCATCATGCTATACACTAATACATGCACTTTCCTGTTTGAAAATTATACTTCAATAATTTTTTTTATTTTAAAATACCAAGGTACACAGGGAGGTGAAGCGATATGATTAGAACTCTGAAGCCAGGCTCGGCAGCTCAGCCTGTAATCCCGCCCTTAGGAGGCTGAGGTGAGTGGATTGCCGGAGCCCGCGGGTTGGAGACCCGCCTAGGCAACTTGGCGAGACCTCATGTCTACAATAAATCAAAAAAATTAGCCAGGCATGGTAGCGCGCACCTGTAGTTCCAGCTACTTGGAAAGCTGAGGTGGAAGGATCGCCGGAGCGCAGCAGGTCAAGGCTGCGGTGGCCGGGAGCGGCCACTGCACTCCAGTCTGGGCGACAGAGTGAGACTCCAACTCAAAAAAAAAAAAAAGAACTCTGCAATAAAATAAGGACAACTTTGACACTCACAGAAGCAGTAAATATTTGTTTTACCAAACACAGACTTTAAAATAACTAAGGTTTTATGTTGAAAGAGATTAAAGATATTTATGGAGTTCTGGAAGCAATAAAAAAGAAAGAAAATGGGAACTCTAACTGTAAAATACAAAAACAAAAATAAAAAATTCAACAAATTAATTTTGCAGATTAAACATAGTTGAGAAAAGAATTGACGAACCAAAAAATAAGAAGAAATTATTCAGAATGAATCATGTAAACTCAAAAAGATTAAAAGTACAGAAGAGAGGAAAGAAACATAAAAAATACAGTAAAAAGTTCTAGCATACATGTAAATAAGACTCCAATTAGGAGATAAGACAGTGGGTTAAAACCATCATTTGAAGAGCTGGTGACTTAAGAGAATATTCCAAAGCTATTTTTAAACATCAAGCAAGGGATTCAAGAAGAACTTCAAACCCCAATAGGATAAGCAAAAAAGAATTTTCCCCACATCATAATAAAACCACCAAAGAGAAGATTTGTAAGAGCAACCAGAGAAAAAGGACTTTTACAATGCCACAATTAGGCTGACAGTTTAGTTCTTAATATAAATACTGGCAAGAGAAGCCAGGAAAAAATGAAATAGTGTGTTCAAAGATAAAAGAAAACAACTGCAATCTATAGTTCTGTATACTGCAAAAATAGTTTTTGTAAATGAATGTAAAATTAAAATATTTTCAGACAAAAAAAGATCAGAAAATTTGTCATCAGCAGATTTGCACTAAATAAAATACTAAAGATGTTCATTAGGCACAACAAAAATGATCCCAATAAAAGATCAGGGATATAAGAGGCCATGGAAAGCAACAAAGGATGCCGGCAGGGATCTGTTGGGCTAGGACTCATAGCTTCTTGGTTGCCAATCACACCTCTCTCCTCATTCACTATGTAGGGGAGACCTACAAGCTCATCTTCCTCAAGCTCTGCTTTGAGCTGCCATGCCTTCCAGGAGAGGCTCCATCATACACTCAAATGTGTGTCCGAGAGACTCTGGAATTCCAGAATGGCTCAAGGCAGTCCCCTGTCAAAGCTCCCACTGAGAGAGATTTCCACAGGGAACAAGTCAATGCCTCGGAAATGCCCGTCCCATTTTACTGACAGGATGTGAGCAACAAAGTAATCTGTCCCCAAGTGACCTGATTCTCATTCCAGCCCACGGACCATCAGGACTGAAGCTACTGGTGACACCCAAGAGACCATCATGCCACATGCCAAGCTTCCCACCAGAGACCTTGACTTTCTTGAACACGTATAACTAGATGTGTACCATGGATCCTCCTCATGCTGCAACCCAGCACCCAGGCCAGCAACTGGGGTTTAAATTTCCCATGTTCCTTCCAGTGTTGCTTTCCCTCTAGGTTCAGTGTGTCAGTTTCTATCTGGACTTCTCAAAATTTTCTGTCATTTTTTGGCAATTCATTTTCGCTTCCTTCAGTTCCTAAATCAGTATCATCCACTCCATTCAACCCATAAGTTCCACTTTTTTTACTCACTCATTGTCTTCTTGATTTCCAAGAGGCATTTGTAGCTCTGATACTGATCTTTGGTGACAAGAAGCTAGGCAAGTGTCTAGTCACTCTAAAAGGCTGACAGAGCACTCCTCACACGGGGGATCATTCCCATCTCTTTGACCTTACAGGAGGTCAAAGAAGTCCCCAGAAGCCTTCAGAACAGGGCTGGAGATATCAATGGTGCACACCTCTCTAGTCTCATATCCTCCTCCATTCGCATCCCAGAGGGTCATCACAAGGCCTCACCCTGTAGGCATATGGCATCTCCCTGGAGTCAGGAGTCTTCCTCCAGGGTCTTCCCTAGCCTCTCTGGGGATGTACTGAACAGCAGAGCTGGGAGCACCTTGGGTGCTAACTAACATCCGGATCTTGAAGCAACATCTGTCTTCAGAAGCTGCCTAGAGTGCTGGCAAAGCCCTGCTCGGAGGATGTGGCGATACCATCCCCCTTTGAATCCTGGCCTCCTCTGGCTCTTTATCTCTCCTTCTGGGACACTGGTCTAGAGCCACAGTCACAAATTTCATCCTGACACTCTCCTTTAAACCTAGTCATGCCCTCTGGGTCCCTTTGCTTCTACACCCTCCTTAGCTCCCCCTAACCCAGTGATCTTGCTAAAAGGGACATCTGATCATTTCACTGGCCTTAAAACTTTCCACAGCATTCCTTCTCAAATAAGACGGTTTTAAAATGAACATCTGTGCTGGCACTCTCAGGACTGCCTTCCCAGGGCTTTCAGGTCCAAGTATAACTTTTGTCACAGCGTGTCACATGGGCCCCGTTACTCTTTGGCTTCTCCATTCACAGGCTCCTCCGGTTCCCACCCTTATCGAACTGCCTTTCAGTTCTTCGAGGATTCCACACCATTCACTATCTTCCTGGCCTGGTAACTCCACTCCTCCTTTACTTACATGTCACCTCCCCCAGGAAGTCCCCTTGCCCTCCTAATCTAGTGTAGGTGCCAGCAATCTCTCGTACAGCATACTGTAACTATTGGAACACACAGAATGATGTAAATAAACGATCAGGAAGAAGAAGAGAAGAGGGAAGGTGAAGAAACAGAGCACAAAGGCAAGATTCTCTTTTCTAAGACGGTGGCCATGAACCGATGAGGGCCATCAAAAATGAATGTAAAAGGGTGGGCTTTCAGTTGCCCTGACTGAAGCTGGTAGGGTTTGGGCTGTTTTGGATGACATCAAGGCCCTGAGGAATGGAGCCGATGACAAGGTTGACCTCGGATAGTTACAATCACTAGCATTTATTCATCACTTACTGAATGCTATTTTAAGTCCTTTATAGATGGAAAAACTAAGATGCAACGTCACACGACTGAATCTACTGCTTGTAAGTGAGAAGTCAGGACCTGACTGTACAGGAAGGTGCCCTCCACTCCCTGCCAAACTGGAATTACAGAAAGACATCTCCCCTTTCAAAGCTGAGGAGGACATTTCTCTTGCCTATCCAGACAATGTGGGGTTAGGGAGAAGGAGAGGGAGCAGGGCCGGCCCCCTTCCCCCATAGCTCCTGCTCTCTTAGGGAGAAGTTCATGTCTGCTGGCATGGGCGGGCAAGTTAGAGGGGGACTGAGGGAACAAGGAGTGTGGAGCTCCCGCTGTGCTCACTGGGTCTCTCTCATCCACAGACAGGTGTGTCCCTTATACCTGTGCAACTCAAAGTGTGGCCCACAAGCCAGGGCTGGTTTGCAAACAATTTGCTGCCTCTCACCAAGTCATGAAGTACAGAGGTTGATATAGAAATATCTCAAGAGTTTGCAGCAAGTGGGTATTGCCTCAATGTCCAAGTGCATGAGTGCCTCCCCTCCCTATCCCAGATAGTCAGACAAGCCCAGTGTTGTAGCACTCACACATGTGGCAAGGACGCTGAGATTTTTAGAGATAATAATGGCGACAGATATAACTGTCCATCTGGGGTGTTTGAGAAGCATTAGTTAAGGGGAGGGGAGGGACTGAGGCTCTGAGCTCTGCACAGTGACACTCTCCTAGTTGACTTGCAGCTTCTGACATCCCGGCTGCTCACCATGAAGCAGGACACGCAACCTGGAAATAGCTTTGCACACGCTGGGGAGTGGCATAGTGACATAGGCGACTCATGCAGAAAAACCCAGTGAGTGTGCCACTCTGGACTCTGGAATCTACACTCCTGGGACAGATCCAGGAAGAAAAGCAGGAACAAGCCTTGGTTCCAGCTTCTGCTGTGCTCTGACAACCTCTGTCATCTTGAGAAAGTCACCTAGTCTCTCCAATCCATTTGAGCTTGGTGTGCTCATTTATAAAAAAGAAAGCAAGTGAGGAACAGGAATAAAGGAAGGGTGTTGCCTGGCAATCCCTGAGGCTTCTCCAAGCTTCAGTGTTCTATGACTATTATTATCATTATTATTGTTGTTCTATTACTATTGGTGTTCTATTGGCATTCACATATTGCTTGTGAGGAGTTCCACTTGTGAACACCAACACATGAGGCCTGAGGCTTCTCTAGCAACTATCAGAGACGCACAAGTAATAAAGAGCTATTAAGTCAGGTGGGATCCCACCTAAATAGGGTGTGTATGTTCCTCACAGGTGAGCTGGGGAATTGACAAGGAATTCTCTGGTATTTCTTGAATGGATGGCAAAGAACGCCAAATACAAATGCATTGTCTTCTGCAGGAGATATTTTGCTTCTGGTTTATTTTGTACAAGAGGAATCTGGCTTATATTTAAATATATTTTTAAGCTTCAATGAAAATAATCATCAGAAGAGATAATTGTCCCAAATCCATTTCTCACTATTGCTATATAAAGCCTCACTTGTCTCAGTTCTTTAAGAACTGGAATCTAAACATAATGTTCACTTAATAAACTCATGGACTATTCACTTACATATACAGCATTTTTGGCTCAATGACAGTGCTTAGGTTTTCTGCACCCTTCATCTGTGGTTCTGTGATTAGATGGTTTGTTCTTTGTATTGACTCGTCCAGGAACAGAAGAGCTCTGGGGAGTGCACATGACCCCTGTAAAAAGTTAGGTCACAGAGAACTAAGCTTGGGTCACAGATCAAACATTAATTTCTGTTTTGGGGAGAATATTTTATTCTCTTCCTGTAGAACTGTATCAAGTATCGTTTAACTTCTCGGAGTGGTTCTTATAGAGTATCCTGTACAGTGCCTGTTTCACTTGATTTATTTAAAAGAATGTCTCCAGTTGATTTGATACGTAGCAAACCAAGAGTGTCGTCTACAGACAAAATCACAAACCCAAGTGGCACTTCCCTTTATCTCCTTATGTCTTGGCAGGTGTTACTAAAACTCTTTGGTTTTCATTTAAATAAGCTGCTAATTTATTCATTTACGTGACTTTTATGAGAAAATAATTTTCCATACCATTTTCTAATCTGTGGTTTATTATTTGCAGACTTGCATAAATGTTATTTTGCTGCCAGCATCTGGCCAATGACACTGTTTATTTCCCAATACACTATCAAGCACAGTTTTTTTTTGTTTTTTGTTTTTATTGAGTTGGAGTCTCACTCTGCCACCTAGGCTGGAGTGAAGTGGCATGCTTATGGCCACCCCAGTGTCGACCTGCTGGGCTTCTGCGATCCTTCCATCTCAGTCTTCCAAGTAGCCGGAACTACAGGCATGTGCTACCATGCCCGGCTAGTTTTTGATTTATTGTAGGGAAGAAGTCTCTCTACAATAAAGTCTCCAAGTTCCCCGGGCTGGTCTCGAACCCACGGGCTCAGACAATCCACTTGCCTCAGCCTCCCAAAGTGCTAGGATTCCAGGCTGAGCCACCAAGCCCAGCCTGAAGCAGTTTTAAATAATAAAAAGTAGATTATTTTTGTATAATGATAAAAGGCAGATTATGTCTATTCTTCTTTGATAAAAGAAGCACTTCTTTCTCAGTGATCCTCTTAAAAGAGCTGAAATGCAGTCAATAAAACTAAATGAATCATTTTTGTTATATATAGATTAATTATAATTATACTTAAATGGAAGTCTTTGTGGATAATTCTTTTTCTCTGAAAACATATTATCTCTGACTTGTTTTTATTTCTGACTCTATTTGGATAATCAGAGGGTAAAAAACTATTAGATCTCTCAGGATGCTGGTAATGGTGACTCAGTAGATTTAATCTGAGATTTTGGTTTTACCAAGGCAACAAACAACAGACCATAGTCATTTGCCCCCTTCAGCTCTAGAGCCGCCATCGTCATTTGCCCTTGGCTCTTTCAGAAGGGGAGCAAGCCATGAGAGCTGGCAGCCAGGAAAGCAGTACCATGAAAAGGGAATGTTGAGTAAGCACATGACAGAAGAGTAAACTAAGAGAAGCTGAAACATTCACCAATAATCTGGAAGTCTTGTTCACTTCATCTCTTTTTTTTGTTTTTTTGTTTTTTTTGAGTCAGAGTCCCACTGTCGCCCAGGCTAAAGTGCAGTGGCACTCTAACGGCCACCGCAGACTCGACCTGCTGGGCTCAGGCGATCAGCTAATTTTTTTGATTTATTGTTGAAATGAGATCTCACCAAGTTGCCCAGGCTGGTCTCAAACCCTGGACTCAGGCAATCTGCTCACCTCAGCCTCCCAAAGTGCTGGGATTACAGTTGTGAGCCACTGCGCCTGGCTGGCTTCATTTCTAAAATGTTTCTGTTTCATCTCAAATAAAATGGCTATGAAGTTAGGTTGAACATTTTCAGATGGAAACCCAGAGTCCATGTCTTTCTAGATTTGATCACACCAACAGTGTTGAGTTCTGTTTGTGCTATTGAATGTGTCATTTATATGACAGCTCTTCAGGATTTTGACCACCCACGATGGTCATATTTTAAAGAAAAATATGTATTCTAGATACAAAAAAGTTCATAGCACTTGACCATCCCAAGTTCTTATTTGCCCCCTGAGATAGGGAGGCAGGAATTTTACTGACTTACAGATGTAAACCCTGGAGGACCAGAGACTATCTGGCTACTTGACTGCTTTACCAACAGTCATCCAGCCATGGCCAAGCAAGGACCAGGAACCTAGCCGGCCGCCTCTCTCTTGTGTGTTTTTCATGCTCCCAGAGTTTGGCTTATAAGCTTCTTTCAGGTTTCAACACAATTGAGTGGACATTTCATGAAGAGAAAAACAGATGCCACCTTGATAAACAAAATGTCCCGTGGCTGTGCCCAGACAATCAAATCATTTCAGTGTTTGTTTATCTCCTGTCTCCTCTGCTCCCTGCAGAAGAGGGAGGTATTTAATACCAATTAAAGATGCATTCAATACCTTCCACTGACGCCATGCCATCTGTTACCAGCTCTGCTCAACTTACAGTTCTAGAACAAATCTTCTTCAGTACCTGAATTACATGTACACCATTCCAAAGTTTGTATCCACTCACTATTATCCTAAAAATAGAAACATTTACCTATATCATAATGTATAAAATCACTTGATTTACCAAATTTAGATCATTATCTATGCACATACACAAAGAAAAATTCCTCCCAAATTTAAAAAGGCAATTAGAGGAGAGGTTTGGAAAAGATGAAAAAGGAGCAGTTAAGTATATGAAATTAATTGAGAGAATGATAAAATACAAAAATCACATTTATTTCTCCCAATGGACTTAATATCAATCTTGTTTCATAATTATATATTCCATGTATTCATTGGAGTCGCTGGTATCTGCCTTTTCTCGTGTGCTTGTTTTTCTCTAACTTCAATATCCTTCCACATTGTCTCATCCTGTGTTGCTTCCTCAGCCTGTAAACATTGGCTTATGCCATCCTTAAATATCAATTAAAGATGACTTAAGAGGGAGGGAGCATTTTGGTTAATCACTGAATGTTGAAACTGATCTCAAACCCACCTCCAATGAGGAACCGTCTGTAGCTCAACAGGGCTGGAGTGTACTGCTGTGATCCAAATGTTTGTCTCCTCCCAAACTCACGTTGGAATTTAACTGCTGTTGTGACAGAATTAAGAGGTGGGACTTGTAAAAGATGGCTAGGCAACGAGGACTCTGCCCTCGTGAAGGGATTGCCGTTAGCACAGGAGTGGGCTTGTTGTCATTGTAGTGGGCTCCTTATAAAAGGATTAATTCAGCCCCCTCGTCTCCCTTCTCCCTCCCCCCCACCCCACCCCCATCTCTTTCTCTTTCTCTCTCCCACCCTCTTGCCCTGTTGTCCTCCCTTGCCCTTCCACTTCCCACCATGGGATAACTCAGCAAGAAAACCTTCATAGATGCCGTCACCTTCATCTTGGATTTCCCAGCTCCAGAACCGTAAGAAAATGAATTTCTGTTCATTAGAAATGACCCAGTCTGTGGTGTTCTGAGAGAGCAGCACATGCAGACAAAGACATGTGGAGAGAACACACGAGACTGGGAGAGAGGTACCAGGGTCACCTAGGACAGGAGGGAAGGGAGAGCCAGGGAGATGGTGGGCAACTGAACACCCCAGATTTGACCCTACTCATAAAACTTGAATTCTCAGGAGGCCACGGGCTGGGCTCAGGTCAGATGCATCAGACTTCCAGGAAATGGAGGCCAGTGAGAGGTGGTCCCTGGACTTGTGCCAGGTGCACGAGACTTCAAGGAGACAGAGGTGGCAAGGGGAAGTTACTGGACTTGGGCCAGGTTTACACTTCCAAGAGATGGAAGCCGGAAAGGGGTGGTCCCTGGGCTTAGGCCAGTTGCACCAGACTCCCAGGAGATGGAGATATGCCATTGGCTAATGATGAGAACTCCAAATTTCCTTTAGAAAATGAGCAGTTTGTTTATTTCCATTGCTACTATTAATTCATACTTACAAGAAAATAACCCAACTTTCTTTGAGCATTTCTAAACCATTAACAATTTAAATAAGATGCATTGTATCCATTTACTTTTCTATGACTATGTGCATATGCTACATGGTGAGGTGGTCCCTCCCCTGCCACAGCACAGCCGTGGTGTCAACTGTGTCCTGTGCCCCTTTTCCTTGTCTCATACCCTCCCTGTCCCCTCTGTCTTTGAAGCCCTTCGTTCGGATGCATTTATTGACACTCCTTAAGTTCTTCCACCTTAGACTTGCAAGCAGTAGTGTGAACGGGTCCTGCCAATAGTGGCGTATGCTCAGAAAGAGAGATGGAAGAGAAAATGGCAAAATTCAGAGCACTCCTCGTCTGCCAGCCCTGCTTGTCTCTACACTCACGGGTCTAGTGATATTGTTATTTACTTAACATTATTTTTAGTTAATAGTTTTAACTAATACTATTTAAGTACTTTAAGTATTTCCAGGGGTTTTTAGAAAAATTTGTATACATATACATGTATATACAATAATAATAGATGATATGTGTGTGTATATATATATATGAGTAGAAAAATATATTTGCAGATAAAATGACCTTTGAACATTGTTTATAAATAAAGAAAGAATGAAAATAGTAGGGAGAAATTCCAGAGTAGCCGTGCCTCAGAATCTCCCCAACTTCATGCTCTCATTGTTCCCGCTCAGTGGTCCTTTGCTGAGGACAATGGCCATGGCCATGTCACACGTCTACAGGTCAGGCTGTTCTAAGCCACATGACCTGCTACACTGGTCAAGATGCTCGGACCACAAAGACAACAGGTAAAAAGCAATTAATCTAAAGCCTCTGCATAACCTAGGAAGGAGACTGGTAAGAAAGTTCTTCCCAAATAAACAAAAAAAAAAAAGCAGGGATCAGATGACTTAATAATTACAACAAATTGAATTAAATGTTGAACAGGTGGTAGGGACGATGGAAGTCAAGACACGCAAGGCAGAAGGCAGGGTGCAGACTCCTGCTGTAAAGAGAAGACATCTGAAGGGGAAAAGGTCAGGCAGCCGTGCAAAGAGGAGTAAAAATATGACAGATCAAAACTAAATGGAAATGTGCTCAGTGGGGCTTCTTTCTAAGCTTTCTTCACATTTTCCCACATGTCATGAGGTGGTATTTTGGGTGGTAAATTGCTTCTGCTTTTTTAGCTACACGTTTTCAGGAAACAAAGTGGTTAGATATAGCATTGACTAATGAGAACTCAAAATTTCCTTTAGAAAATGAGCAGTTTGTTTATTTCCATTGCTCCTATTAATTCATACTCACAAGAAAATAACCCAACTTTCTTTGAACATTTCTAAGTGGTTAACATTCTAAATAAGATGCATTGTATCTACTCACTTTTCTATAACTGTGTCCATATGCTACACAATAAAAGGTTAGGTTTGTTCAAAATTGAATTGTTGTACCCACATTAAAATTATAATATTTGGGGGATCTCATTAAACTATCCCTACAATATTTTGAGATGATCAGAGTCAAGTGCAGATCTATTGTCTGCTTGTGCATTTGGGTCTCCTGATTCTTCTACCTGCTGATGCTTACATAGTGAACTGAGTTACTTAACAGATATTCACTCAGCACTGTATGTGCTGGCTGCTCTGCTCAGTGCTACAGAAGTTTTCCAACTTTATATGACATTAAGGATCACCTAGAACACTTGTTTAAAAAAGAATTCCTAAGGTCCAATCCAAACTTATTGAATCAGAATTTCTAGGTAACAAGGGGTCCGTGTTATTCTTATCCAGGGAAGCTAGAGACACTGTTTAGAGGATCAAGTAATGAGCAAAGCTCAGCCCTTGTAGCCCAGTAATTCAAGAGTGGGAGACACTTTTAACAATGGACAGATCATCTAGAAGAAAATCAACAAAGAAATATTAGACTTAAACTACACCACAAACTCAATAGTCCTTACAGAGCATCCACCCAAAAGCTGCGTAATACACATTTTTTTCTCAACTGCACATGGAATATTCTCCAGGATAGATCATATGTTAGGTCAAAAAGCAAGTCAACAAATTTAAGACAGAGATCATATAAGTATCTTTTTTGATCCCAATGGTATAAAAATATAAATCAATAACAGGAGGAACTTCAAAAATGTTACAAATACATGAAAAGTAAATAACATGCTCCTGAACAACCAATGGGTCAATAAAGGAATTAAAAAAGAAATTTTAAAATTTCTTCAGAAAAATAAGAATGGAAACACGGTTGGGCTCTGTGGCTCAGCCTGTAATCCCAGAACTTTGGGAGCCTAGGCGAGTGAATTGCCTGAGCCCGCAGGTTCGAGACCAGTCCGGGAAACTTGGCGAGACCTCATCTCTACAATAAAATTTAAAAATAGCTGGGCATAGTAGCATACGTCTGTAGTTCCAGCTACTCGGAAGGCTGAGGTGGAAAGATTGCCGGAGCCCAGTAGGTCGAGGCTGCAATGGCCGGGAGCGTGCCACTGCACTCCAGTCTGGGGGACAGAGTGTGACTCCAACTCAAAAAAAAAAAAAAGAAGAATGAAAACACAACATGCCAAAAAACACCTACATGAAAAAAGAAAAAATATTTCTAATTAAAAAAAAATTGCGCCTCAAGGAACTAGAAAAATGAGAACAAACTAAACCCAAAATTGGAAGAAGAAAAGAAATAATAAAAATCCAAGCAGAAATAAATGGAGATTAGAAAACAATACAAAAGATCAGTAAAATGAAGGGGTTTTTTTTGAAAAGGTAAATAAAGTTAGCAAACCTTTAACTAAGCTAAGAATAGAAAGAGAAGACTCAAATACATAAAATCAGAGGAAAAAAAGGATACATAACAACTGATACCACAGAAATACAAAGGATCATAAGAGACTATTATGATCAATTATATGCCAACAAAAAAAAAATGATACATTCCTGGATGCATACAACCTACCACTATTGACTTGTGAAGAAATAGAAAATAGATGAAAGAACTAGAAATTGACCTTCCATATGACCCAGCAATTTCCCTATTGGAAATACACCCGGAGGAACTCAAATTATTCTATAAAAAAGATATCTGCACACGTATGTTCATTGCAGCTCTATTCACAATAGCAAAAACATGGAACCAATCATGTTGTCCATCAAAGCTGAACTGGATTTAAAAAAATGTGGTACATATACACAATGGAATATTATGCAGCCATAAAGAAGGACAAATATATGGACTTTGCAGCAACTTGGTTGGATTTGGAGACGATCATACTCAGTGATTTATCACAGAAACAAAGAACAGAGTTCCATATGTTCTCACTCATAAACGACCTTGAACAATTATAATGCTATAAGAAAGCGATTGGTGGTAGTGGGAAACTGTCAGCAGAGGGGGGTGGGATTGGCAGTTGAGGGTAACTGCTAGGGGAAGGAGAGGCTTACCTCATCAACAAGGGTACCTACAGGATCAATGTTTATATACCTAACCCTGAAATGTGCCCCACATCTTTATAATAAAAATTGGAAAAAAAGAAATAGAAAATATGAACAGACCCAATAATAAGGAAAATAAATCAGTAATAAAAAAACTCATTAAAAAGCCCAAAGCCTGAAGGCTTCACTGCTGAAGTCTACCAAATATTTAAAGAAAAACTAGTATCACTTCTCCTCAAACTATTCCAGAAAATTGAGGAAGATATAATATTTCCAAACTCATTCTATGATGCTAGTATTACCCGATACCAAAACCAGACAAGGATGCAAAAAAAAAAAAAAAAGCCTATAAGCCAATATCTCTGATGAACATTGATGCAAAAATCCTCAACAAAATACTGGCAAGCCAAATTCAACAGCACATTTTTAAAAATTATTCACTATGGTCAAATAGGATCCATCCCAAGGATGCAAGGATGATTTAAAATACATAAATCAATAAATATGATACATCATATTAACAGAAAGAAGGACAGAAACCTTATGATTATTTTAATAGACACACAAAAAGCATTTAACAAAATTCAACATCACTTCATAATAAAAAATCATCAACAAATTTGGTATAGAAGGTACATAACTCAACATAATAAAAGCCATATATAACAAACCCACACCTAACATCATACTAAATTGAGAAAAATTAACTCTAAGATCCAGAGCAAGACAAGGGCACACACTTTCTCCAGTTCTATTCAACAAAGCACTAGAAGTCCTAGGCAGAGTTCGTAGGCAAGAGAAAAAAATAAAAAGCATACGTATTGAAAAGGAGGAAGTGTCTGTTTGTAGATTACATGATCCTAATATATAGAAAATCCTTTAAAAAATGTTACAACTAATACATAAATTCAGCAAAGTTACAGCAAACATACAAAAATCAGTAGCATTTCTACATGCTAGTAGTGAACTATCTGAAAAAGAAATCAAGTAAACACTTCTATTTACAATAGCTTAAAAAAAGATACCTAGGAATAAACTCAACCAAAAAGATGAAAGACTTCTACACTGAAAACTATTAAACAATGATAAAAAGAAATGGAGGAGGACACAAATAAGTGGAAATATATCTCAAGTTCATGGGTTGAAAAAAATAATATTGTTAAAATGGTTGTATTACCCAAAGTAACCTCCAGATCTAATGCAATCCTTATCAAAATACTAGTGACATTCTCCACAGAAGTAGGAAAAAAAAATCCTAAAATTTATATGAAATGACAAAGACCCTAAATAGCCAAAGAAATCCTAAGCAAAAAGAACAAAGCTGGAGGCATCATACTATCTGACTTCCAAATATATTACCGAGCTATATTAACCCAAACAGCATGGTACTGACATAAAAACAGACACATAGACCAATGGAACACAATAAAGAGCACAGAAATAAAATTATGCACCTACAGTCAACTGATTTTTGACAAAGGTGCCAGACCAGGAACACACATTGGAGAAAAGATAGTCTCTTCAATAAATGGTGCTGAGAAAATTGAATTCATACACAGAAAATGAGACAAGACCCCTACCTCTCATCATGTAGAAAAATCAACTTAAAATAAAGACCTGAATGTGAAACCCCAGAAAATAAAATTACTAGAAGAAAACAGGAAAAATGTTTCATGGCATTGGACTGGGCAAGAGTTTTTAAAAATAAGACACAAAAGCACAGGCAACAAAGGCAAAAATAGACAAATGAAATTACATCATACTAAAAAGTTTATGCACATCAATGAAAACAATCAACAGAATGAAGAGAATGTGAGAAAATATTCACAAACTGTTCATCCAATAAGAGACAAATCTCCGGAATATACAAGGTACTGCAACAACTGAACAGCAAAAAACAATAATAATCTGATTTTTAAATGGGCAAAAGACCTTAGTAGACTTTTCTCAAAAGAAAGCATACTAATGGTCAACAGGTATATGAAAAAATGCTCAACATCACTAATCATCAGGGAAATACAAAATCAAAACCGGCCAGGATTGGTGGCTCAAACCTGTTATCCCAGCACTTTGGGAGGCCAAGATGAGAGCCTGTGGGTTTGAGATCAGCCCGGGCAACTTGGCGAGACCTTGTCTCTACAATAAATCAAAAATTAGCCAGGCAGGGTAGCCCATGCCCGCAATTCCAGTTACTTGGAAGGCTGAGGCGGAAGGATCACCAGAACCCAGCAGGTCAACGCTGGAGTGACCATGAGCATGCCACTGCACTCCAGCCTGGGTGACGGAGTGAGACTCCAATTCAAAAAAAAACCACAATGAGGTATCACTTCACTTTAGTTAGAATGACTATTATGAAAAAGACAAAAGATAAGTGTTGGAGAGGATGTGGAGAAAAGGAAACACACACTGTTGGTAGGACTGTCAACTAGTACAGCCATTATGGAAAACAGTATTGAGATGCCTCAAAAAATTAAAAATAGTGCTACTATATGATCCAGCAATCCTATTACTGCATATATATCCAAAGGAAGTGAAATCAACATGTCAAAGAAATAGTTGTACTTTCATGTTTATTGCAGCACTACCCACGATAGCCAAGACAGATTCAACCTAAGTGCCCAGCGATGGATGAAAGGAATAAGAAAATATAGCGTGTATACATTTGTGTATACAATGGAATACCATTCCACCATAAAAACAACATCTTTCATTTGTGACAACATGAATAAACCTGGAGGACCTCATGTTAAGTGAGATAAGCCAGACACAGTAAGACAAATACTGCATGTTCTGACTCATATACAGAATCTAATAGAGCTGATCTCATAAAAGTAGTGAACAGTGGTTACCAGAGGCTGAGGAGGGAGGGGCAAGGAGTGGCTGGGCAGAGGCTGGGCAACAGGTTCAAAGTTACAATTAGAAAGGAAGACTACGTTCTGGTGTCCTCTTGCAAAGTACCATGACTATAGTAAACAAAGAAAGGGATTCTGTATCTCAAAATAGCTAGAAGAGAGGACTTTGAATGTTCCCACCACAAAGAAATAATGAATGTTTAAGCTGGTGGATGCGCTAATTGCCCTGATTTCAACATCACACAATGTATACATGTATTAAAACATCATATTAGCCGGGCTCGGTGGCTCAGTCTGTAATCCCAGCACTTTGGGAGGCCAAGGCAAGTGAATTGCCTGAGCCCGCCGGTTTGAGACCAGCCCAGGCAACTTGGTGAGACTTCATCTGTACAATAAAATTTAAAAATAGCCGAGTGTGGTAGCGTGCATCTGTAGTTCTGGGCTACTCGGAAGGCTGAGGTGGAAGGATCACCGGAGCCCAGGAGGTCGATGCTGGGGTGGCCGTGAGCGTGCCACTGCACTCCAGCCTGGGCGAAGGAGTGAGACTCCAACTCAAAAAAAAAAAAAAACACATATTGTACTCCATGAATATATACAGTTATTATGTGTCAATTAAAAATAAAAATAGGGCAACCCCCTTGGGTCCCCTCCTGCTCTGGGAGCTTTTCTGTCCTGCTTTAAAAATAATAATAGTAATTTTAAAAGGAAGAAGCAAATGAGGTGAGTATATAAGAGGTTTAATATCAGGCAGAGGAGGAAGAGAGGGTTAGTCATGATGAATGACATCTTATGTGGGTTGATGGTTTTAATACAGCAGAGACCATGGGGTTTCACTAGGATATACAGACAGCAGCAGGTGTGGATGTAGAAAAGGGTGGTACATGCTTGGGAAGTGGGGAGATGTCCAGCCTAATTTGACTAGAGGATGCAGGTCTGGCATATGGTGGGAAAACAAAAACAGTAGGGACGTGCTGCAGAAGACTTTGAATGCTGAGGTAAAGAATTCCTTTGGGTGCAGGTGGTAACGTGACCAAATCTGCTCCTTAGACACATTCATCTGCCAGAGATAATTGGAATAGTTAGAGGTAATTCAAGACAGTAAGTCATAAGCCCCAAAAGATCTCATTTCAAAGGACCAAAAGACAGGTAAGGAAGGATGGTCACGACAGACTAGAAAGACCATCCTATCTGTGAGGTCACTGGAGAGAGGTATGTACTTCATTGTCCTATTTCTTTTAAAAATGCAAATGTGTTCAATATTCACTCGACAAATATTCAGTGAGCACTTCTGGTTTGCCAGACACTTTATAAGGCCCACCCTCTCGGCCTTCACCGCACAGCTGAGAGACTGGCATGGCAGACAGAGGATCCATTGGTGTTTCCTACACTTTGACTTCCAGTAAGGAGAATCTCTTAACTCTTTTTGCCGAACACATTGATCTCAATTCATTGAAGCTGAAGGCTAAGAGAGAAGTCTCGCCAGACAGAACCTCAGAGAATGTCTGTGTGGTTAGTGGCACTCCTAGGCAGGCCTCTTTGCCTCCAGACACCAATTTACAAGGGCAGCTCCTTGTCTCTTCTGTCCATGCCGGGCCCGTGTTACCACAGTTGTGTTTAAATTCCCACAATGCAGACACTTTCTGAACTGCGCATGAATGGATTTTTAATCCAGATCTTTAAAAAAAAAGGCCAGCTTGGTGGCTCAAGCCTGTAATCCCAGCACTTTGGAAGGCCGAGGTGAGTGGATTGCCTCAGCCCGGGGTTTGAGACCAGCCCGGGCAACTTGGCAAGACCTTGTCTCTACAATAAATAAAAAATTAGCCAGGCATGGTAGCACACATCTGTAGTTCCAGTTACTTGGAAGGCTGAGGCGGAAGGATCGCTGGAGCCCAGCAAGTTAACTCAGGGGTAGCTGTGAGTGTGCCACTGCACTCCAGTCTGGACGACAGAGTGAGAGTCCAACTCAAAAAAATAAACAAACAAACAAAATGGATGGGTGGAAAATTGGTGGAACCCTACTTGTAATGAAAAATGTTAAGTGTATTAACAAGTCAGTATGTATAGGTATAAATATACACAAACACACATATTCCCAAAGTATAGGCACACACACAGTAACTGCATCCAGTATTCCGTCATGTTACACAGGATAGGGTGTAAATTACTAATCTCTCCAATTTTTAGAGTTCTGGTGAAGCCATAGCTTGAAGCATCCCTTAGCTTAAAAACATAATCTAGGGACAGTGTTTTGGTGGGCATTCTCCATTTCTATTATTGTCATTGTGTCAAAACTGACAGCTAACTGCACAGTGCTTTCAGTCTCTGGGTGCAACTGTTCAATCCCATATCCTTCCAGACGGCATCTCTGCACCTATGGATGGATTCTGCAAAGATCCACTCAAGGTGTCTGCTGCAGACGCCTTACCAGTGTCAGTGTGTCCTGAGCAGGCCCTGGACACCACTATTGTACAATACAGCTGGCCCGTGTCCTGTCATGGATGCCTGCCCCCGACTTGGCCAGTTAAAAGCAACCCAGTGGAAACACCGCCAGGGTGTGCTGTTCCACCATTCCTTGTTAACCTCTAGATTTGACTTCAAATTAGGGAAAAGCAGTGTGAAAAAGAGTAATCAAAGCATACCTCATAATTCCCTCAGATGAAAGAAAATATCCTAAACTGTTTTCGATACATTATTTCAATATTAGAGCTTGTTTTCTCTTTTATTAATAAGCCTTTACAACTTTATAATGGACACACATGTGTTTTTAAGAACTAGATTGTGTTCAGTGGGATATATATTGATTTTTATTTTTATTTTTTTTGGCTTGGAATTGATAGATGAATACACAAGAAACCAATAATGCGTTTGGGTATGGAGAATGGTGTGGGGAGATGGAGGTGGGGTGACTCCTTACCACATACCCTCCTGTACCTGGGATTGGAACTATGTAAATGTATTATCTGGTCAGAAAAGTACTAAGCAAAGCAGTAAGATAAGCCGGAGAATGATGGAAGGAGAATGTCTTCCTTCATATGCTCATTCTGCAGGCGTTAGTGATCATCCACCAGGCACTGCAGGGAACTAGGGAGCAAAGACAGTAAGGAGGCACTGACCTCACCAGCTCGTGGTGACTCCAGTTTGGATATGATGCCCCTCTAGTGATTTTTTCACTGCTGTTTGGAAACCAGTGAAGAAAAGACCTAAGGGAATTTTGTTGTCACTGGTGGAGCCAGAAGTGGTCATACTTTCTTCCCACAGGTAAATTACCGGGTTGAAGGCAATGCATCTTGCAAAATTAGGCCAGCTCCTTTATGACTAAAGACTGTCCTTAGGAGCCTGGTGGTAGGAATCGGATGGGATGTGAGTTCAACTCTCAGCTTTGCTCCTCACGAGCTGTATGTCCTTGGGTAAGTTACCTAACATTTCCTAGCTTCACATTGTCTCCAGAGTGAAGATTCTAATGAACCTGTCTCATAAAGTTATTGTGAGAATGAAATTTTAAATGTGTGCAAAGCATTTTTATAGTTATTATTATGATCTGGAGTGAAACCCTGGATTTTCAATAATAAAACTAGTCTACTTGAAACATCTCACAAAGACTCTTGGTAAAGAAAATAGAATTCAATTTCTGCTGGCAGATTCCTCTCTAAGCTGCTTATTTTTTTTCCTCCTACAACTCTTGCTCCTCAAAATGAACACTTGGCTGAAAGCTTAGCCAGAACACAGAAGGGCTCCCAGGGAAAGGGAGCACCTTTCAAAAATCCGTGATAAACATCCCTCGGCTACAGAACTCCACAGGCCCTCACTGCCCTTCGTAGCCAAGGCCTAGGGCATTCACCTTGGAAGTTTCAAGTCACACACTGTGCAGAATCAATTTCTTTGGGGAAAACAGATCACACTTTGAAGCAGGCTAAAATCCACGATTTGTATGTGTATTCTGCAGAAGTGTTTTTCTCAGATTTTCAAGTTTTACATTAACCGAAGTCCACAGTGCCATGAAATAAAAGATTGATCAATTTCCATATGTAAAAACACATGCCTGCATAGCAAGGGAAAATAATAATAAACAGAATCAAAAGACAAATACATTTTTTAAAAATATTTGTCACTTATATAACACAGAGAGATAATCTTGCTAACATACAAAGCGTTCCCACAAATTGAGAAGAAAAAAAATCAACCTAATAGAAAAATGCATGAAGAATCTGAACAGGCAGCTCTTAACATGAAAAGAGGAGCAACCTAAGCAGACATATCCATCTCCATGTAAGGGGTTGGCAAAAATACAAAAGTCTGGTGATGTACCCTGATGATGGGGCATGGAAAAACAGTCACTCTCACACATCGGAGGGGGGACATGTGAATTGATACAATCCCTGTGGAGAGCAATGGGGTCAGGACATGCCATCCCAGAATGTGGCACCTTGGTATGGAATATCTTAAGCTTATGGACTCTGACAAAACAGCAGAAGCAAAAGTCCACTTTGACCTTCCCGCATCCTTCTCCCCTGAAGCAGGTCGTTAGATCATTGTGGGAAACATGCCCTCCTGTACTTAGGGAAGAAAATATCCCTCTCTCCAAAGACACTGGGACACACAGGTTCTGCTGAGTTTCCCTCAGTGTATCACCAACAGATCATTTTCTCCTTGCCCAGCCATGTTTCCTCACGACTGTCCCCTCTTATCAAACCCAGCATGAAAATACTCAGGTTGACCCTCTTCAGGTGTTCATTTCCTTTTGATGGCTCTGGCATCTCATAAAACATATAGTAAGCAAAGTTTTTCTTTTCTCTTGTTAATCTGTCTTTTGTTATAGAGGCCTCAGTCTTTCTATAAAAATATTTTTTCCTCCCATACAAAAGCAATTAGGCAATATGGTCAAAGTTTAAAATGTACAAGTTTGATGCAGCAACTCCACTTTTGAGAATTGATCCTACAGATAGATTTATACACCTTTGACTTGATAGCTGTTATTTGCTCTTTATTGTTTGTAATACAAAAGATAAGAAACAACTCAAATGCTAACCTATAGAGACTGGTTAGATAAAGAATTAAGGTACTGTATTTCCACACAGGACACTGGGAGGCTGTAGGAATGTAGAGATAGACAGGCAGGCAGATATTACAGTTCTAAGAAGGAAAGTTTTCTATGTACTCACACGGAAAGAACTGTGTGTTTATTATTAAATGAAAAAGAAAGCAAAATGATTTTTCTCTGCTACTCTTCATGAAAGAACACTGACATACAATAAGAATCAACAATCCTGCACTCGGATGTGCACACAAAAGCTCCAAAGGAGAATACACTGAAACTAAATGAGGGGCCTGGGCAGGAACGGGTGGGTCCTGGGTGAGAGGGGAAGGGACGAGAGCCAGAGGAGAGAAAATACACGTTTTCATATGTGGAAGATTCATTCTTAGGGAATGAACTTGGATTTTTAAAATTGCAATTGACCATCTAAGTGGAACTAGAGCGGGAAGCCCCTTGGAGCCACTCCCCATGTCTTTATGATGAGAACCGCCCTAAGACGAAAAGCTGGAAATTCAAGACGCACACATAGAGCGTCTAGAGATGTTTCTGCAGACAGCCTGTGGACAGGAGCGTGTTGCAGGAGTGTGATGGGAAGCAAGGCATATGGCACTCCTTAGAAGATTATCCTTCTAGATGTTTCTTAACCTTACAGTTCCAGCATCAGCATGGATCTGGCTTCTGGGTCTCTCTCTCTCTCTCTCTCTCTCTCATGTTTCATGTTTAAAGTCTCTTTCTGAAATAAATAAATAAAGCCTCTTTCCAGTTTTAGTCTTATTGGACTGACAGGGGCAGGGGTGGTATGTGAGACACTGTGCAGAAAGTGAAGGGTTAAAAATTGAACTCGAGCCGGGCTGCATGGGGCCAGCCCTGATCAAGTCTCACTGGCCATGTGGGTTCCGGCAGTGACATGCGCCTCTGTGCCTCAGGGTTCCCATCTGTGTCACAGGAATTGCAACAACACAGCCTCTCGAGACTGCTGTGAGGATGAATGGGTAGCAGGCAGCGCATTCAGAAGACAGCCCGCAGGCCAGAGCCACAGAGAGCACATCCTGCGCACACCAGGTCTGAGGCTGGCCCAGAGCTGACATCTGGCATGACCGGAATCAAAGGGATGCAGCAAGGAGAGGACACACTGTCGAGTTCAAGTGTCTGTGCACACCCTCCACCCCTTGCGTTCACAGAGAGGGCAGCATTTGCCACCTTAATAAAAAGACACAATGTGTAGTCATTAAGAGCCTAATTAAAGTAAAACCATTGAGTTTCTTGAAGCAATGTTTCTTCTCCATTCCCATGAGGCCCTCACGCTCATGTTAGAAATGGAGGGTGAAGCCGGGCTCTGTGGCTCAGCCTGTAATCCCGCACCTTGGGAGGCTGAGGTGAGGGGATTGCCTGAGCCCGCAGGTTCAGGCAACTTGGTGAGACCTCACCTCTACAAAAATAAAAATTAAAAATTAGCTAGGCATAGTGGTGCTCAGGGGCCAGCTACTCAGGAGGCTGAGGCAGGAGGATCACTCGAGCCCAGGAATTCAAGGCTGCAGTAAGCTATGATTATGCCACTGCACTCCAGCCTGGGCAAAAGAGCAAGATCCTGTCTCTAAAAAATAAATAAATAAAGGGAGTGAAAAGCCAAGCCTCAAGATGGGAAAAGACGTTTGTAAAGTGTATACTCACTAAAGGACTCTTATCCAGAAAATACATAAACATATATAGATAGATTCAAACAGAATTCTTATATATCAAAAAGAGGGCAGTCAAAAAAATGGGCAAACAACTCGAATGAACATTTCACAAAAAGAAGACATTCAAAACACTAATAAACATAAGAAAAGGAATTCAAGTTTATTAGTCTTCAGAGAAATGCAAAAATTAGAATCACGCTGGGCACGGTGGCTCATGCCTATAATCCTAGCACTTTGGGAGGTTGAGGTGAGAGGATTGCCTGAGCCCACAGGCTCAAGACCAGTCTGTGCAACTTGATGAGACCTCATCTCTACAATAAATCAAAAAAATTTGCCAGGCATAGTGACGCGTGCCTGTAGTTCCAGCTACTTGGAAGGCTGAGGTGGAAGGATCACCTGAGTCCAGTAGGTCAAGGCTGAGGTGGCTGTGAGCATGCATGGGTGACAGAGTGAGACTCCAACTTAAAAAAAATAAAAAACTAGAATCACAATGCAATACCACCATACATCCAGCAAAATGGTTAAAATCAAAAGGCAGAGAATACTGAGATTTGATGGGAATGTGGGAGCCACTGGAGCTCTGATGCATTCCTGGTGGATGTACACACTGGTTCAACAATTATTGAGAATTGTTTGCCACTATCTACTCAAACAACATGTGCCTACTCTATGACCCAGAAATTCATCTGCAAATATCCATAGTAACATTATATGAAATAGCAAAAACCTGAAAAGCTCAACAGTAGGGCCATTTCTGTGCTAAGCTATGGTCTGACCATGTGGCTCCTTGCACTATGGTCTCTGGTTTTCTTAGCTTTGGACTCCCCTTTCCTATCTTGGGGAGATGAATTTTCTCTCTCTCTCTCATTTACTTTCTAAATAAAATATATTTTCTTTTTTTTTTTTTTTATTTGGTTGGATTCAAACACTGTAACCCAGGCTGGAGGGCAGTGGCATGCTCATGGCCACCAGGGCCTCCACCTGCTGGGGTCAGGTGATCCTTCTGCCTCATCCTTCCAAGTAGCTGGAACCACAGGTGGGCACCACCATACCCAGCTAATTTTTTTATTTATTGTAGAGACGAGGTCTCACCAAGTTGCCCAGGCTGGTCTCAAGCCCCAGGACTCAGGCAATCATCTTACCTCCGCCTCCCAAAGTGCTGGGATTATAGGCGTGAGCCACTGCACCCAGCATAAAGTATATTTTCTTTTCTTTTTTTTCCCTTCCCCTTCCCCAATATATTTTCTAATCTGAAAAAACAAAAAAACAAGTTCAATAGTAAAATGCAAACATAGACTGAGATAAAGTCACACTAAAAAGTAATGATACAGAATGTGCTATTCCTACACTTACCGATGTAAATGAATCTTGCAAAAAAGAAGCCAGACAAAAAGTTTACATACTATATGTTTCCACTTATATG
>CAUYQG010091937.1:0-13094 GCA_963574415.1 Tarsius wallacei
CATCTCGGTAGTCAGGAGGAACTTTAGTCTTGTACTTCTGCAAGGTGGGAGGGAGTCACGTGGGAAAACGCTTCCGGTTGCTGTCCTTCCTCTCATTGGTTGCTGATGATCACGCTTTGTGATTGGGGGAAGGTTGACAAAAGACTGGTTTCTATTGGACCAGGTTTCTCGGCGGGTGGGGCTAAAGGGTACCTAACGCCAAAATACAAATTCTGGCCTCCATCATGCCCCGACCTTACCCTCCCACCGAAACCACCACTGTGGAAACACCTTCGTGAAGTTCATAAAAAACCACAAAGTTAGACTTGTAATAGGGGCCCGAATTCTGTCATGTCCTGACCCGGAGGGGAGGGATCTGCCCAGCGGGTCGATGAGCTTATTTTCTCTCGGAGAACAAGGATCCCTTGGGTCACGCAGACCTCCTGGGTGGCCTCCGGAAGTTGATCAGCGGAAGGTCAAGGGTCAAGAGCTGCGTCGCTCGTCCTTCCAGCTACCTTCCACAGTTCCCTGAACGGCCGCTGTTCACAAAATCTGTAGCTGGTTTTCGAGATACTTTTCAGACTTTGCATTGCCCAACAGACCCCACCAGGGTGTCCCAAGTGGTCCTGCGAGCCTCCCCCACCCCAACCCAGAAACTGGCTCTGCACCCACAAAGACAGTTTCAGCACCCCCATGACTTCATCACCAGCCCGTCAGCTTCGGTTCGGTTGCCTCCTGCCTGTCAAGTAATTCCTTGAAAAACTCTAGCCTAAAATGTAAAATCAGGGAAGCGGATTTGAAAATGATCTCCTGTCCCTCACCAGGAAATCGCTGGCTGCCAGGGCCCTCCTTGCAATTCCATGACAAATTTTTTTTCTTAAAATCTGATCCTGCCGGGCTCGGTGGCTCAGCCTGTAATCCCGGGCCTTGGGAGGCCGAGGTGAGTGGACTGTCTGAGCCCGCGGGTTCGAGACCCACCTGGGCAACTTGGCGAGACCTCATCTCTACAATAAATCAAAAGATTAGCCGGGCGTGGTCGCGCGCGCCTGTAGTTCCAGCTACTCGGAAGGCTGAGGCGGAAGGATCACCGGAGCCCAGCAGGTCGAGGCTGCGGCGGCCGGGAGCGGCCACTGCACTCCAGTCTGGGCGACAGAGTGAGACTCCAACTCAAAAAAAAAAAAAGAAAATATGTTTGGTAGTCATACACATTGTCTTAGCAATATTTGTTTAGAAACAAAAATACTATTATATTATCGCTGCAATATCTTATAAATACTATGCAATTTTTTAATGCTTAGCTCTTTGTGATCAGAGATAGTATTTTTTACCAGGTGGCAAAAATAAACCTTAAACAATCTTGGTATTGCTAATGACTTTTCTAATTAATAGTTAAATGGTTCTAGCAAGTAACTTTATATCAATGAATCAGTTTTCTCTTTTCTAAAATAAGATCTCTACTGTCTTATAGCACTACCCTAAGGAGAAAAGCATAAAATATAAAAAAATGTATTTATGTATTTGAAAACTAAACTGACTGAACAAATGTAATGCGCTACTATTATCTTGCACCTTTAATTTTTTTCCTTATCGTACAGTTGTTTCCATTTGTAGTTATTTAGGTTTACCTTTGAGATAATGCACTGCTATACCCAAGAGGAGATTCATGTAACAGTAATGATGTTTGGAATATGGATCTATAAAACTGGACAGCTAAGTTGTTGACCTAGCTAGAGAGAGCCAGTCTATATCATGCAAAAATTTTAAAAAAGCAAAAAATGATGAGACATAAATGTAATTGAAGAATCAATCTTCATCTCATTTTGAGCATGTTATATAATATATATCTTGCAAAATAGGCAGTAGGTTTCTTGGCATGTTTCATTCATTTCATTCACATCACAGTTTATAAACCATCATATCTGGCAGCACCTTTTTTTATTAACATCTCGGAAATCTTAACAGGATATATCTTTCAATAAAAACTTAGCATCTGTGATGATGGAATCTTCAAAGATTGAAAGAAAAGAATTTCATCCAAATCTTATGAATTGGTTCACTGTATTGATCCATCTGGACTGACTGATAAAAATATCCTTTAAGAGGAAAAGCTCACAAAAATTATCTGCCTATAAATCTGTAATTTAGAAAGTTAAATACGGCACATGTCTCTCTTGTTCTTCTCTTTCTTTTCTAGTTCTGTCTTTTCTTGAAAGAAAAAAACACGGTTCATAAGCCAATGCAAATAATTTCTATCTCATTCAGATTTATTCAACTTAAATTAATTAAACTTGCTGACTGAGGAAACATATATTAACTCAGATTGACAAGTCAGGCAGAAGGGAGACAGTCAGTGGTATTGTAATTGTATTCTGAAGGTTAGGCCACAGTGGAATTTTTCTGAAGTCTTAAATAAAAGCAAATAACTACTGAGTTATGGCATCACGGTGCTAAAAATGCATATAGCACATGGTGTGTGAAAGGAAAGTTGGGTACGTTATTTTTTATATGTCCAAGCATCCTTCAAGAATTTATTCTTCAACACTTAAATGCACACTTGAATGATCTAGATTAATTTTTCGGTGGGCTTCAGTTTTGTAAAAAATATTATGTTTTTGCAAAACTGAGCCCTAAGTACTTAAGGATGTTCTCTTGATCTTCTGAGGGAAAATAATTTCACTGAACCCGATTATACAGTTTAACTCCGTGAATCAGCCTGCCCCATTCTTGATCTCTTTTATTTTTATGCATCTTCTTTTCCCCAGCCAATTGAGAAAGATTTTAACCTGCTTTCTCTGGAAATATCCTCAGCGAGAGGTGGCATACCGGAGCAAGTTGAAATCTTAAAGAAAGAAATACATCTATGCATGCCTTATTTCATTCATTCATTCATTCATTCATTCAATTCGTGATTTTATTTTTTGCTGAGGTAGGAAGTAGGCAAGTTGGGCAAAAGAGGAAGGAGAGATCCTTGAGCCCTGGCTGCCTGTTCACAGTTTGTAATGTGTGGTCCGGGAACACGAAATAAAACCTCTATTTCCACAGCTGCCATCTGATTCTTGGCCCTTCTCCTCTTCCCTGGGAGGTGTGGGTAGGGACCCTAAGCAGTCGCCTCAATAAGACCGTGACAGCACTGTCCAAGAGGAAAGGCCTTCCAACTAAAAATAACCTGACAAGGTCAACACGTTGTCTGCCTGCCAGGGTGGTAAGCCACGTCCTCAAGTACCCCAGGACTTTTTCCTCTCACCCAGCTCGCCTTCTGGCTCTGACTTCTACCCCAGCCCTGTGAATTGGCTGTTGTGTCCTGGCTGTGATCTTGACGGCTTGGCAGCAGCCTCCCAAGCACCAGGCGTGGAAGTGGTCTCTGCCTCACACCCTCCCTGTCCACTCAGACGTTTGACTCAACGCATTCAGTCCTGGATGGCTAGCATTCTTGGCCAGGCTTCCTCCCCAGCGAGAGAAGCCAGCCAGGGAGGACAGGAACAAAAACTAGCCACACTTTCTTGGTGGGGCTTTTTCATTGCGAAAGAAACATCCTCAGAAGAACCCACTTTTGCTTTAAAAACAGGTTCACAGATAACAGGATACAGAACAAAGAAAATCTGCTATGCCAAGAGAATTAATCTGTTTTTCAAATGGGATCTAAGAAGTAAAACAATTTACCCCATCAAGGTGCTAGCTTTCGATTTGAATTTTCACAGTTGGGTTTTTGTTAAAAGTAACAAGAATATTACTAATTAAAAACAGCTATGCAAATATGTATTCTGAGTAAAATAAAGACTCTATTCTTAACTTAATGATGAGTTATATTTTAAACATTATTTTGTCATAATTAATTGTGAAATTCCCAAACTTCTATTTATGTCAAATGGGCTCTAATATGGTGTTGTGATTTGACTCAAGAAACAAGATCTCAACAGGTGAAATGAAATAGAAATGCCAGCAGCCTTCGAGAGGTCAGGTCACATGGGAATGCATTTCTATATATTTCATTTATTTTTTCAGCTATACAAATATTTGGCATTCTACAGAATCAGAATGGCCAGTATGACCCATTTAGTGCAAATTTATTTTGAAATTAATTCTTGGACAGTAAACTTTATTAACATAGCTGTACTCTAAAAATGTATTTATCTTATAGTATTGAATATTGGTTGATAGAACTAATCAAGAAGTCAATTTTTCTTAAATATATACTCAGAATAAGTAACTGGATTTGACACAGTTTAATGCCAAATAAAGTTTTTAAATGATACCCAAGGAACATCAAAATGTTTATTCCATATCACCTAGAAAAAAAAAAAGAATTAAAAAAAAAAGTTTCAATTAGTGCTTTGGTGAAATGATGATACAATTACAACAAATGTATTCTTACATTAAAAAAAATACATGGTATGGTAAGTTTTTGTGCAAGAGACAATCTGCTGTAGTTTGGAATTTCTGGAGCCATGTTTTAGCTATTGGAATAGTAGGAAAGATAACTTTATATCTAAAATTTTATGAAAATATGTTTTATATGGTTTCTGTAGATAAAAAGGAATCTTGTTATCTTGGAAAAAAGTCTGTTGGCTATGCTGCAAAAGAGTCACATTTGTTCCAGAACTGTATTATTTCCTAAGCAGTTCTTTCAGTCTTCCAGTGGCCAATCTTTTAGTAAGTAATGAGTAGAATTTTTATTTCCCCAGTTGTATATTGATTTGCACATTTGCTATAATTTTATGTGTCCTTCAGCTCTTAAAAATTATATTGGCTGAAATACATTAACACAACTTGGAAGCTACTATTTTGAAGACAGAAATTCTATCAAGAAATAATTGTATTATATGATGACTTTTCTCTTTCTTCTTTCCCTGCAGAGGGAAAGATAATAATGAATTGCTGTTTTGAGTAAAATGACTGGTAGTTTGCGTCTTGAGACAACTTACCTTACAGTTGAAATGGAATGCTCCGCAGTTGTTGGAAGATTGTCAGTAAAAAATGTTTTCTCCATTTTTCTGTTTCTTTGCCAAGCATTTCCCATGATTTAACCTGTGGAATTTACTTCCTGAAAACTCCTTTTTTGGCTCTTCTCAAATATGGAAAAAGTCCTTTAATCTAGATGTTTGAGCAATGGATTATGGCAACTGTGTATCAGTTACATCTTGGTATCTTTCTGATGATTAAAACATTTTCTGCATAGCTAATCAATGAATCACTAGCATTGTAATGAAAAATGCTAAGTAACTCTTGCATATACAATAAAATGCCTGAGACCAGATGGGATACTGTTCTAAATAATATCCACACTAAATATTTTATCACTGTGTCCTCCATTGTGAGGGCTTGTTTTCTTGTCTTTAAGACAACCCCGTTACAAAAAAAAGGAAAACAAACAACAACAAAAACTGAAAAGCTGACAATTATTCCTTAATTTTTATATGGGCTATATAACAAGATTCCAGATCGAGGATTTGTGTCCTGAATGACTTGGCATGACTAACTTCACATTGTAAAATATCTACACATTCTAAATTCACTAGTCAGAAAGCAAACGTTCCCTTACTCTGTGTCCAATTTCAGTTAGTAAAAGCTTTCAAGATTCACAACATATCAAGTCATGGTTCTTAATAGTTAGATATTATGGAAATTGAAGACACAAGGCAAACTCTTACCTATAACCTAAAAGCACATAGCCAGAGGGAAGAAGGCCATTGCTATATGTTAAACAGAGAAATTATCAAAGGTGATTGCTGGAAGACCATGCCCTGACATTTTGCCAGATTTCAAATCGAGTTTCCCAATACACAGTTCCTCTTGTTAGTGAAATGGAAACTGTTGGTGCAGTATTCAGTACTTCTCTCTCTCTCCCCCTCTCTCTCTTTTTCTCTCTGAAAGCTCTTGGAACAGGAGAAGCACTATTCATAGATTTTGAAAGACTGTTTTTTCTTTCAGCTTTACTTAAGGGAAAAAAAAGTTTCTATTAGAAGTATGAAAAGACAGCTTTCCAATCTAGTGGCATCCAGATCATTTAAAATAGTGTTGTAATAAATTGATCTTCTTTTTGTCCTCTCCTTTTTTTCTCTTTTATAATATTGACCCAAAAGGTCACAGATGTCAACAAAACTCAGCCATTCGTCTTGGTGCTTATCAGCTGTGTGTACAATGGCCAAACCACCTCAATGAACTAGACTGAAGCCTAACAATCTTGCTTTCTGATCCACTTAGTTTTGGATGAACTTACTTTGGATTAATGTACCTTTGGAGAGAATGAACTGTGCTTTATACCAGGCATCCACGAGCAAAATGAAAAATGAATTTCCTCAGAAATATATATACACACTCTAAGGTAGGGAGAAGAAAGTCTAATCTTACAGGAGAAAACCTTGTTCAATTGCTAAATAGAAGTTTAAGTAAGTTTCCATAGTTATGCTCTGAATGTGTCCCTTCCTTGTTTATTGTCACACACATCACAAAAAGTGCATCTCTCAATAGAAATTTTGTTGTTGCTTTAGTAGTATCTCAAATTTTTTTTGAAATTTTCTTTCAAATGTCCCTCTTAGGGTGACTAGCTTTTCCTTGTTTGCCTGGGACATTCTGATTTTAGCACTGAATGTTCCATGTCCCAGGAACTCTCACAGTCACAGGCAAGCGAGGACAGGGGTCACTCGATCTCTCTGTCCCTTTTCTCACATCTGTGTCTTGCTAATTAAATGACATTTCGCTTTACAGCTGAGACCTGTTCATCTAAACCAGAAACTAACTGTCAGATTGGTCAGTGGTGGTTCTTAGGTCAGTATCAGTCCCAATACCTGGGAACTTGTTGGAAATGCAGATTACGTACTTGAACCCTGGCCTCCAATGATCCTCCAGTCTCAGCCTCCCAAAGTGCCAGGGTTACAGCCATAAGCCACTGAACCCCACCAGCCCGCCACACATGAGGACGGACAATTAAGTTCACGAACTCATCCTAGAAAAAGTGCTACATACCTCACTGCTGAATTATCATGATGGCCACTTTTGACATACTCCCCTTGGGAAGTTATACACCAATGCCAGTGTCTAGTCTACCCGTCAAAGCAATTTTGGAACATTTTTTCCAGAGTGGCCATCAGAGCTGTTGTCATATTACCCTCGATGGCCTGAATGTCACCAAATGTCTTCCTTTCAGTGTTTCCTTTATCTTTGGGTAAAGAAAGAAACTCATTGGGGATCAGATCAGGTGACTAGGGAGGGTGTTCCAATACAGTTATTTGTACAGTGCTGCCAATGTAAGCACACAGTGGCAAATTCATAAACTTAATTGTCGGCCCTCAACGAATAATGACAACAGCTCTGATGGCCATTCCAGAAAAAGAGTTCCAAAACTGCTTTGACAGGTGGACTAGGCACTGGTTTCAGTGCATAGCTTCTCAAGGGGACTCCTTCAAAGGTGTCCGTAATGTTATTCAGCAATGATGTATGTAGCATTTTTTTTTTCTAGAATGGTTCACAGACCTAATTGTTGGAACTTGTACAGAGTCAGAAACTCAAGACAGTCTGTTTCGTCAAACCCTTCTGGAGATTCTGATGCACATCAAGGTTTCACAATCACTAGTTTATAGCAACTGGATTCTTTCTGATTCATGGAAATTTCCCAACATCTTGGCCCCATCACAGACAGATGTGAGAGCCCAAGGGACATAGAGGGAAGGAAACATTATAAGTGAAATTATAAGGGGAAAATGATTAAGGATGAAAACTTAGTTTAAGGTGTCAAAGATTTGTTGTTTGTATTGCTGTACCAACTTTGAGTCTCGTGCCTGACAGGAATATAACTCCAGTTTTGAAAGAAAAGTAAATGCTGAACATCAAATTTGATGACAGCAGTGTCTATATTTATCAATTACTAGCTATCTAGCAGATGCTGTTCTGTTCTATTATGGAGTATATTTATATGCTATAGGAGTGGGAATCTAATCCTCAGTGACTTTTAGAAACTCAGGCTCTGACATGAAAAGATATTGACATAGATGGCTGAGGTGACTGTCACCAACCAAGAATGTTGCTGGGGTATAAAGTTAGGCTGGGAAGACATGCAACCCTTCTGCTTTATAATGAATCTCTTATTTATGGGCTCTAAAAAAAGAAAAGAGGGCAAATTACCTGGTAGAGAAAAACAAAACAAAACAAAAACTAGCTCTGGTCAGCTTATCTCCTTAAAATAGAAGCCTTGTATTCTGAGGGAGAGCCCAAGTCAGGCCATATGACCAGACCTGTAACTGTGGTAGAAATGAGAAGTGTTCGAGAGCACAGGTGGTGTCCCCAGATTGTTTTTCCAGACTGGCAACCCATGTCCCTCATTGAACACACAGAAGATGTTGGCTCTTATGAGATTTTGAAAACACACATGCACGCGCGCACACACACACACACACACATACATGCCCCATAGGTGCTCACATGTAAACTCTGGAAATTTTAAATAAAACTTATGTTATTGCCTATTACTATCTGGTAAAACTGGACATGTCCCTACCACATCATTGTCAATTGGCCTTCTTTACTTATTTACATCGTCTATCTTTTCCTGTTTGTTTTTGTTTGTTTTTTTGTTTGGGGAGGGGTCGTTGTGATAGGAGAGTATTCTTGCTTTTACTGTTCAAACTAGAGAGGTCCATTTTGAGGTCAAAGACATTTCAGAGATGTACAGTTTAAAGACATAAGGTAGCTCTCAGCTGTGGCTGGCCAACTGTTGGAACCTGGTCAACTCCCTAGGAGACTGGAGAGTCCCTGCTGAGGCTCTGTGCCTCAGGGGCCTCCCTTATGGTTGGCCCAATTCCCCCACTCTTTCCTCATCTCATTAGCTCCATTCTCAGTTGCCAGACCCAAGTCAAGTCATTTTGACCAAAGCCAGATCATTACCTCCTTCTAAAGGATTCTGCAAACATGCTCTAACCTGGAAACCCAAATCTCTAGTCTGCAGATCCCAAAAGTTGAATGAGTGTTAGGAATAACCTACATTTTGGATAAATTATCCTATGAAATGAGTGGCATGTAACACTGTCCTCTCAAATCACATGATCCTCCTAGATAATGGCCAATTCCTGTGAAACTAATTGGTTCGTTGTCTCAAAGGGAAACCCCAAAGTTGAATCTTTTTTAAAAAATCTGTTCTGTTTCAAATACATTTTCATCAGAATAATGTGTGTTCTAATTTGCACATAATATTTATTGCACTGACTTCAAAAGATAACCATTATCTCTGTGTTTGAGTTTACTCTTGATGTAATTGTTTTAAACACACCATAAATTGAGAAGCTTTGAAAAGCATCTCAAAAGTTGCAGTTTGATATTTCCGTATTGTACTTTTTCAAATGTCATGATTTTCTACATTTTCTAAGACATGGGAAATCTAGTTCAAATGATGTCAAGGTAGAAATAAATACTTCCCCGATCCCACAGGGTGTTACATGTTTCACACAGTTTGCTGGAGGGTAGAGCTTGTCACTTAATTAAAAGTACCTGGAATCCCTTTTTCGGCATGGAATTTCCAAATCACAGACCCTTAGAGATGCAACAAAATCAGAGCTTGAAGTACAATTCATTTTCTTAATATTTTCTAGAACCATCTCTTCCTGCTTATCCTCTCAAAGAGGGGGAGTTCACGGTTTCCTCCACTCTTATGTTACTAGAACCCCATCACAAGTTATATTGCATTTATTTGCCAAGTGATTACCATGAGATGGTTCAGCCAGATACACTCTCAAAATACTCAGGGTCAGGACAAGAGTACAAACAGAGACCATATGCCTTGCATCTAAATATTTTATCAGGTGTCTCCCAGCAGCCCCTCTGGCAAGCCCTTCTGGCCTAAAGAGTAAAGAGTCTCCTGACACAAGTCAGCCCTGAGCCCAACCTCGTGGCGTACAGATCTGCAGGAACAGAGCAGACACTGTGTCCAAAGCCAGGACTCCCTGCTGGTGGTGACTGGAGACACCCAAACCAGGGAGCCCCTGGGTAGAGGGGAGCGCTGGATTTCTCTCAGAGTTTCCGGGAAGTCTGCAGCACTTCCTACAACTTTACCACCCAGCAGGAGAAAGGGGGAGTGTTTTTTGAGGACTTCTACTTAGACATACATTTTGGTGATTTTGGGGCAGCCAAATGGGTACAAAAGCAGCCACTCTTTCTCTGGTTTCCAGATAGAAACTGTGATTTCCTCCAACCTCTTAGAACACACAGACAGGCACATACACACTTATACACAGATACACACATACAACCACACATACACATAAACACGTACTCAGACACACACACTCATATACAGATACACACATATAACCTTACAACTCACACACGCACTCATATACAGATACATATAACCACACATGCTCACACATAGATACATACATATGCACACTCATATACAGATACATACATATAACCACACATGCATGGACACAGACACACACAGACACACACACTTCTGAACTCTCAGCCTTTGTATGGTGTCTGGCCCTTGGGGCACCCAGATCAGCTCTCACTCTCCTTCCCATAACTCCCATTTGCTCAGTTGGCTACTGATCCCCATAAAAACTTTTTTACAAGACAAAAAAATATAAAAATCCAAGGGCTTCTGTTTCAGCGGCTTGTGCTAAGTGGAGCTCTCAAGAGTAGGAAGCAGAGTCCAGTGCCCAGGCCGTTCCTGCCTGGACCTGAGTGTGGCACTGTGCTCAATAAACGCGGGCTCCATGAAAGAAAAAGGATGGAAAAGAAACCACCAGTAATAATTTCTAAAGATTTGATTTCCTCTTTGGTCATAGAACACCTTTTCATACTTCAGAACGTCAGCATATTTAGGAGGAAGCAGCTGTTTTACTCATTTGTTCGCAAGTTTGAGTGAGACTTCAATGCACACAGGGAAGAAGAAAATAAATCGGATTAATTCAGAGTCTTCAATCTACGGGAAAACGTGATGAGCGTGTTTGGGTCATAACATCAATCCCTGTTACCCAGGAGAAAACTGAAGTTCCTTGTCTGTGGTTTTCCCACTTGGGTTGTGAAGTCTGCAGCTAGAGGAATCAATTTCTATGTTCTCATCTAGAATTTGGGTTGTTGGTATTTTCTGGAATCTTTTCCTTGTGCTTTATGGAAAAAAAAATTAGAGTATTTACAGTGTTTTTATGCAAGATGAGGGTCACAAATGGGCCACTTTGAATATTGACATGTTTCCTTTATTCTCAACTAAAGCTCCATTCCACCAAGTATTAGCAATCTGTTTCAGTGCCAAAGCCAAACAGTGACAGTTGCAATCATGAATATTTGCTACGGGGCACTGGCAGAAAAATGGCACAGAAATGCAAGCCCAGACCCTCGCAGACCTTCTTCTTCCCGCCGAATCTCACCCATTATTTCCAACTCCTGTCACATAATTTGTTCCTAGAGTCATTGGTTGAATAGCGCAAAGAGATTTGAACCAGCCTTCGGGACACGAAGAAAATGAATCGTTATCCTACTTTCTCATCTTATGGGAGAAAAATGTAAAAAGATGCACTGAAGGCCTGTGGTGTATCCTTTCTATTCTGCACAATAGATTACTGGAGAGTTGTGGGTTTTCCTTTCCTGTCTCCTGCTAAATGAATTTGAGCAACCCAGTGCTTTAGCATAATGGGTGATTGCACATACATAACTGACTCTAGCTCAGGCCATGTTTCGTTTCTTTTGTTTTTTCTTTTATTTTATTATGGAGATGTGAGGTACAAGTAAGGGTTAACTACACAAGTGGCTGCGTGCAGGTGAAGTTTGAGCCCCTCACTGGCTCTCGCTTCCCTTGGTTTAGGACCAGGTACCCTTTGTGTTGTTATGTGCCCCCCTCTCTTTCTCCCTTGGCAGTGCCCGGGACGGCCATCCCCTTCCTTATGCGAATGTGTTTAGTTCCTTTTAAAGGCCAGTGTTTGCGATGTTATCTTTCAGCATGCATAAGAGATCATGGATAATGCTAATTCTTTTATGAAAAAAATCTAAATTTTAGCAATAAAAGAATAAAATAAATAAAGAGCACCCACCCGCAGCTGAGTCAGACTATCTGCGTTCACACTCCTGCCGTCTCTGGTGTTGGGCTAGTCCCTGAATGTCTCCACACCTCAAGATCTTCACTAAGATGTTGATTAAAATCTCATGCACCTCTTGGGTTTTTATGAGCACTGAATGAGTTAGTACTTGCCAATGCTTTACAAGGGCTTCCACAATGATTAGCTATTATTGTCATTCGTTCATTCATTCTTTTCTCTCAATATTTATTGGATGCCCATTTCACGTCAAGTATAAATGCAAGAATAGAGCAATGAGCAATGCAGATGAAGAATTCTTACGCTTATAATAATTATTAGCACATTAGCTGGACGTGGTGGCACACGCCTGTAGTCCCAGCTGCTCGGGAGCGTGAGCTGGGAGGATCTCCTGAGCCCAGGAGGTTGATGCTGCAGCAAGCCATGATAGCAGCACTGCACTCATGCCTGGGCGACAGAGCGAGACTCCAACTCAAAAAGAAAAAGATATATATTATTTTCAGTCATTATGGGATGTCTCATACATGATCTTGTCGCTAAGTAAAAAATGTATGTTTATTGGCCTTCTTTTCCCCAGTGGCTTAGCCTACAACTTAGCATAAAAATAGCTGTTTAATACACGTTGATGAATCAAGTTTGAGTGTATAAATCATTGCAGGTATGACGATAACGAGCACTAAATGTGGAACTAGAGGATGCAAGGTCAAGTGTGAGTGTCTACCTTAGAGTAAGTACGGTGTGACCTTGAGAAATTTACTGAAACCTCCCCATCTGAAAATCAAAAAAGCTAGACTGTAAACCATGAAGTTCTCTTCTGATGAAGACTGTACAGTAACTGGAATGATACACTACTTGTTGACTGTTATAGCTCTATTTTTCTTAAATTTAATAAACTTTGATTTCAGAAGAGTTTTGGATTCACGAAAGAGGTGTAAGAATGTTCCTCTTATTGTTGGCATCTCAGATGGTATATTTGTCACAACTAATGGTATATTTGTCAAAACTAATGAATCCATATGGATGCACTATGATTGACTAAAGTCGATGCTTTATTCTGATGCTCTAAGTTTTTACCTTTTTTTTTTTTTTTTT
>CAUYQG010091938.1:0-19804 GCA_963574415.1 Tarsius wallacei
AGACCTCATCTCTACAATAAATCAAAAAATTAGCTGGGCGTGGTAGCGCGTGCCTGTAATTCCGGCTACTTGGAAGGCTGAGGCGGAAGGATCGCTGGAGCCCAGCAGGTCAAGGCTGCGGTGGCCGGGAGCGGTCACTGCAGTCCAGTCTGGGCGAGAGTGAGACTCCAACTCAAAAAAAAAAAAAAAGAATCAAGGAAGCCAAGCAATATTCCTATAGCAATCAGCCTAAAATGGCCAAGACTCGGTTAATAACTGAAAGCTTCCTTAAGTTTTGTCCCTATTTCCAAGTTAGGACCAACTAGAGAACACCAGATATACTCCCCCAACCAATCACATAGAAAACTCTAATGAACCTGTCTACAACTTTCCTATGCCAACAGTTTCCAATCAAGGCATATCTGAAGAGTTTCCTTTTCTTCTTCCCCTCCCTGACTCAAGGTATCCTGTCTCTTTAGGCTGAACCAGTGTACACCTTCCATGTATTGACTTATGTTTTTGCTTGCAACTCCAGTTTCCCTAAAATATATAATACCAAACTATAACCCCATCACCCCAGGACCACTTTCTCAGGCCCTTTCGAGACTGTACTCCAGGCCATAGTCACTTATATTGGTTTAGAATAAACCTCTAAATATTTTACAGAGTTTGGAATTTTGTCAACAAAAAATAATATTGGACAAAGAAGCCAAGAGGAGGCAAGAGTGATTACCTATCATGAATGTTTCTGAGACGGTAAGGTGAGAACAGAGGGTAAGACCTGCCCATGTATTTGCCAAAATAGAGGTCATTGACAACTTTGTCAAGAGTGATTTTTGGAATGATGGAGATAGAAGCAGATAGGGAAGGCACAAGAATAGGAGTGAGACAGTGGAGAAAGTGTGGCTGACCCTCTTGAGCGGTCAGCCGAGAAGAAAAGTGGAAAAATGTTGGAGAATGGAAATTCAGAATATGCCTCCCCAAAATAGAAAGGATTGATGAGTTGAAGACAATTAAAAAGAAACAGATGCAGGAAAACTCTCTGCTTTCAATCTATTTGTCTAAAAGCAGAACATAGATTTACAAAGACAAAAGTTATCCTTCCCCACTTTCTACTAGGGAGAACAAAGCTTAACCACTAACGACAGCTTTAGTCCCTTATCAGCCTGGAGATGATACCAGGGAAATTTGCATTAATACGTTTCACTAACTAGGCTTTACCTACCATTTATTTGCCTTTTTGCTGCCTATGGAGATTTAAATTTCTTTTTCTTTGCCTTATCATTTCTCTAAAAATTTACTGTTCTTTGTTGAAGGTGCTATATAGGCTGGAATTGAAAGCCACCTCTTTGAGAAATACTTATTCTCTGGGTATCTTCTATTTTATATATATATATATTTATAAATATATATATAAATATATATAATAAATTTGTTTGTTTTTCTCTCATTAATCTGCCTTTTATAACAGGAGTCCATTCCAACTAAGAACCTGTGGAAGTTATTGTTTTTCCCTAGCAGCAGGTGAGACCGTCTTGTTTAAAAAGATGAGCTGCACTAAAAACAATATGGATGGAAATGACCCAAACATTTTTGGTGTGTTTGCATTTTAGAAATGTCTAATTTATTTACATAATTGCAAAGGCAGTATATAATATGTTTTGCTTAGCTTTTAGAGGTAGTGAAATAAAAAAATCCAAGAAAGATTCAATGATTTCCACAAGGTCACCCTGTGGGAGAGGCAGTGACAGGATCATGGGATTACCCATGTGGCCTCAGGGGTTACCCATGTGGCCTTCCCCTCCTTCAACCTGTACTACCTCTTTCCTAATATTGATTAAAACCCAATAAGTCAGCCGGGCTTGGTGGCTCAGCCTGTAATCCCGCGCCTTGGGAGGTGAGTGGATTGCCTGAGCCCGCGGGTTCGAGACCCGCCTGGGCAGGTGAAACCTCATCTCTACAATAAATCAAAAAAAAAAAAAAATTAGCCGGGCGTGGTAGCGCTCGCCTGTAGTTCCAGCTACTTGGAAGGCTGAGGCGGAAGGATCGCCGGAGCCCAGCAGGTCGAGGCTGCGGTGGCTGGAAGCGGCCACAGCACTCCAGTCTGGGCGATGGAGTGAGACGCAAACACAAAAAAAAAAACAAAAAAAAAAACCCAACAAGTGGCCATATGCCAAGAACTTTGCAAAACTAGAGCTGAGTATCCTCAGAAAACATTAAATCCCACTAAAAAGCTACCCTTGAGAGAAAAACAAAAGCAAATAATTGATGAAATTGGCAAAGGAGGAAAAAGATCTATAATTCACCAACCAAGTTCACCAACAGTTAAAGTGATAACTCTTTGTCCTCTTTCTCGCCCTACCCTCTCCAAACGGGGGTTTTTGAATGGAAGCAGAGAATTCTGTTTGACTTCTTAAACGCTAACTTTTTCACACTTTTTTTTGGCTTCATTTGTAGACTTCACACCTTCTTTGCTCCCTTCCTTTGGTGTGTTTTTTGTTATTGAAGATGAGAGGCAGTTGAGGGAATACAGAGTTTGAGATGGTGGGTGGTGGCGGTTTCATTTACAAGGAGGGCTAGTCTGGGCAGAGTGGTTCATGCCTGTAATCTTAGCACTTTGGAAGGGTGAGGTGGGAGGATTGCTTGAGTTCAGGAGTTTGAGGCCAGCCTGAGCTACACAGCAAGACTGTGTCTCTACCAAAAAAAGAGAAAATAGTCATGTGTGGTGGCCTGCTCCTGGAGGCTGAGGTGGGATTGCCTGAGCCCAGGAGGTCAAGGCTGTGGTGAGCCCTGATCGTGCTACTGCCCTCCAACCAGGGCAACAAAGTGAGACCCCCCAACTCAAAAACTAAAAATAAAAATAAAGGTGGCACTTTAAAAATAAAGGGATCCTTCAACACCAACAGGTTCCTGCAGGACCTGCCAAGGACAGCAAGGATAGTGGGTAAATTAGGGAGCTCCCACTGAAGATCTTGGGAACGGGTTTTCCATGCCCTTACTTTTCCCCAGAAAGTTACCCCCTCACCCCAGTCCCATACGGCATAACTGAGGAGCCTCTTGCTTCAAACTCCACTAAGAAGTATCAGCAAGGTGTTTTTGTCTACTACCCATGTTGTTACCTTTTCTTTTTCCAGAAGATTCTGTGCTGACAGTAAATTGTCAGGATGTCTAAGTTAGCTATAGCTGTCTTAGCCTGGTTCTTTCTACCACCCATGTCTACTGTTTTTGTCTCATTAGACTTCTTTTGGGAAGTCTGTGGTTTTGAGTCTATGAAGTCTACAGCACTGAGCTCTAACTGGCTCTACTGCACGCCAGATCTGTAATCTTTGTGCTACTTAGCCTCCCTGGAACCCGTTTCCTCAAAAGTGGAGGCACTGCAATGCTTCTACTACAAATTTCTTTAAAAAATACAGAGTACCTATTTTGTCAGGTGCTTTGCAAACATTAAATGGAATCGTCATAACAATCCTAAAGGTAGAATTCTAACATTGTCCAGAAAGAAAAACATTCCATTTTTTTTCGGGGGAGGCGATGCTTTTCCTAAAAAGTTCAGAATTCAGACCCAAATCCAACTGAGTTATTTTATTGATTTTCATGAGAGCAAGTGTAAGATGATTCATACAGAGAAAATAAACTTGAACTAAACTTTTAAAATCATAGGTGTTGATTGCCAGTTATAACCCAGTTGGGGCATCTTTTCTGCTGCGACATGTGTAACAGTCTACCATCAAATGTACCACGAGCTCCCACGTTCAGACCTTGGCTTGTCAGCTGTAACCTCTCCTTTACCTCCCACTGGAAAAAAACACATCAGAATGTAGTAAAGGAAAGCAATTTTTATGAGGGGTACCCCAAAAATCCAGAATTGTGTTTTAGAGGGCAGGTCCCTTGTAGTACAGGCTTCTCCCGCTAGGTAAGTGTTCTAGGAACCTGCCAGCATCAGAGTACCAGCTAGCATTGTTGTGAGAGGCTGTGTATGTAAAAGCTTCAGTGAAATTTTTTTTCAGAGTGGAGTGTCTTTCAACGCCTTTGCTCATTTCATGATGCATGATTTAGGTGTATACCTGCCCATGCTGCACTGAGTGTCAGCAACTTTTGACCCATAACAGCATGACCCCTATGCCCCACCCTCCCTTTTTAACCAGAGTGACTTTTTGTTTGTTTTTCTCCAGATGAAAAAAGTCCTCGAAGGGAAATGTTTTGCCAGTGTGGAAGAGGAGAAACCAAAAAAAAAAAAAAAATGGCAGAAGCATTAGAGGCATCAAAATTGACTGGTTCAAAACTGTCTTGAACAGTGGGGGGACAAAAAGCATCTCGGTAGGTAGACTGTATTAAACAGAGAATACTTTGGAGGTAACTGAAGTTTAAACATGTAAGAATAAATACGCAATTCTTAATAAATAAAGTCCGTAGTTTTTTTTTTTGTCCCCCCTTGTATACTGGGAAAACTTAAGATTTGCTCTAATTTTCAAACAGAGTAAATTTGAAATTTAAGTATTTAAATTAGTTATTGTATAATAAGTTACAAATATTGGATTACCATCTGGCTAAAACATGCATTGTAGGTACTTTGGTGTTTTAGGCAAGGTCTGCAGGAAATAGCATCTCTTATGAGAAGAGATCTTTCTCAGGCTCTGAGAAATCCAGGAGTTACGCTGAGCTGGCAGTTAAGAGGCTCAGATTGGACTCGGCTTGTATGCAGGTCCAGCACTGTGGGAGTTTGTAACATTCAGATTCTGACAAATCCCCTGACATTCTGTGTCCTGAAACTGCTCCCATAGTACCACAGATCTGGTGAAAAGATTTGCTTGTGTCCTGTTTCCTAAGAGAATAACATTTTAAAACCAACTGTTCAGGAATTCTTTCAAGGCAGTCTTTAAAGTACTCATAGAATAAACTCTTGTTTTCTGCTTTACCAGTACACTTTGTGTTAAAGACATTCTCAATTAAGCATGAAAGGAAACTTGATTTGAAGTCCAGGCTCTGGCTCCAACACTTCTTTGAAATTTAGATCTGCCAACTGTAAAGGACTGAATGGCCCCTAAAGTAGTTATCAGTTCTGACTTTCTATGATGCTAATTATTTTGATAACATTTGTTACTGTTCACTGTGTTCCAAGTATTGTTCTGTTTTGTTTTGTTTTTGAGTTGAAATTTCACTCTATTGCCCAGGCTGGAGTGCAGTGGCACACTCACAGCCACCCCAGTGTTGCCCCGGCTGGTCTTGAACGTGCAGGCTCAGGCAATTCACTCGCCTTGGCCTCCCAAAGTGCTGGGATTATAGACTGAGCCCCCAAGCCCGCCGTTCTGTTGTTTTAAGTGCTATATGGTATTATTAGCTCCTTTACTTCTCTCAGCAATACTTTGATGAAGGTACTATGTTTACTTTCATTTTACAAGTGCATATTTGAAGACAAAAAGTATCAGAAGCCTCTAAGTTCACTTTGTGAAATGGAAATCTCACCTTTGTAACATATCTCTGGAGACTTACTCTTCACTGTGACATTTGCTAAAGAAAAAAGTTATTCAATGACACTTGTTAAAGCACGGCAAGAAAGACCTTATTTAGGCCTATTGCGATAGGCATAGGGACCACTGCAACACTTTTGCAGTAGGGGAGAAAGATTGGGCTTAACTCCGAATACAGCTTGGGCAAGTGGGAATTTATAGCCAAGGAGCAGGGTGGGGGTCAGTGGGTAGAAAATTACAAAGAGGGAAACATCAGGGGTAAGGAGTATTCTGGCTGAACCAACTAACACGATTCTTACTAAAGATAAGTTGAACGACTAAACAGTACATCGGGGCGGTGAAGGTTGAAGAACCTGATTAGATAACAACGTGATCAGATATTGAGGGTGGGGGGTAATGAACTGATTTATCAGGGATCTTTGCTAAAACTGGATTTTACAAAGAAGTGCATGGATAGGCTGAGCAGAAGATTCAGAAGCCTGAGTAAAGTTTGGCCAAGCAAAGAATCTTTGTCATACTGAACTGCCAATTTTATGGGGATATGATAGAGATGAGAAGTAAGCCAATGAGCGAATAATGATCATTTATCCCTAAAAAATCAATAGCAAATATTTATTTTTCAAACATTTTCTTCTACTTGGAATATGATCACCTAGTTTACCAATTTTCATTCTGAACATTTTCTTAGAAGAGGTATTAATTTCTTAAGAAACAACAAAACTCTAAAGGGCTATCAAAATTTTCTTGTTGCATGAAGATGTAATGATAGATCACTTTGCTTAAAATATATGGTCTATTATGTTAGGCTTAGACAAGGTTTTTTTTTTTTCTCCTTTGTTCTTTGTGTTTTATATCGAATGATCAGTTAATTGGTTGCTGTTATTAGTTTAATTCATAATCTCTGTGTGTTGGATTTTGTCCTTACCTGTAGCATCCAAAGTTATTTCTGGGGGTCTCCAGAACATGCTCATAAGGAAGGCTAGTCCCAGTCCTGGGAGGGGATATGAAGACCTGGGGAGATGTCCACTCTTTTCTTTCTTGTGCTCTACACTGCATTTCTCTGGACACCTCAGCCATGGCCATTCAAGGGCTCTGGAAGGGCCCAGGCTGCTGGTGTGAGAACAATCCTCCTCTTCCTCCTTGATGCCTTCCTTTTATTAGACAGGTGACAGAGTAGTGCTCTCTCCACCAGAGTGCAGGGAGCTTTCCATCATAACAGAACTTGGAGATTTTAGTCTCTCTCTTTGACAACCAGACGTGAATCCAGAGGGCTGGGCTTGCTGTACGCACAGTGATTTTTCTCCTCTGATCAGGAAGTCCTTGTAACAGGTCACACTGCCTCCCTGACACTTTTTACTTCCATTGAGTTCTGCCTGGACCCTCAGGCTTTATGAAAACAGATTTCTGGCCAGCAACCCCCAAATTGTGTTAGGCATGCTTGGACATGCCTAAACTTGAAGTAGAAACAGCTTAGGTATTGCCCTGAGGATAACAGAGCAGCCCACATAAAGCTTATTTCCTAAAAAAAAAAAAGATTGATTTTTTTTTTAATTCAATTTTTTCTTTTAAGGGAATTCACAAGTGCAGCCTCTGTTGCCTTCCCTTGTGCAAAGTCTTTTAAAAATTAAAAAACCTATTTGTCTAAAGGGACTTTTGACTACATTTAACATTTTTAACAAGTAATTTTGGTTTCTTGAGAAAAAAAGATGTTTGGTTTTTGGGGTTTTTAAATTATTTTTATTTCTGCCTGGGGATACAGATCAGCTGCCTGAGCTCTGCATGTGAGGTGGGGGATGCTGGTGCCAACAAATCTGCCATACAAGGCTTTCAATGAACCTTTCCATTGCTGGCATCCTAACTTACAACTTCCCTTCCCCCTCTGCAGGATACATTGTACAGACGCCTCTCCTCTCTCACTCCCTCCTGTGCTCCAAGCTTCTCCCTTCAGCTGCCTGTTACTCTGCCTGTCCCACCTGTCAACACTCAGGCATCCCGTCTGTGTCTTCTGGAGGTTTGTTGAAGCTGGCAATTTTCCCCCTTCCTGTTCTTTTAATTGCGTGAGGTTAATGTTTTCCTAACTTCTCATTTTTATTTCATAGAACATTCAGGAAGGCACCATGGGTCTTGAGCCGGAAGTCTGCCTTTTAGGTGTTGAAGAAAGGAGAGGCGTGGGGAAGATGTATTCTACATAAGGATGTGCTCACAGACTTTAACTTGACGGGGGTGGTGAGTGGTCTCGACAAGGATGCCCGTGGCATTCAGAGGCTTCAGATCAGGCTCATATCAAGGCTGTGTGAAGTTAACAATTGTGGTGAAGACCAATCATGTGAGAACAAGGAAGAGTTAATTATTCAGAGCCTGCTGCAGTGTGGGAGTCTGACACCAGCACTTGGGTTTGGCAGTCTCAAAGGTAAGCAGAAGAGTAGGAAGCCTTGATGGTGGAAAAAAGGGAAGGCTTTAGGTGTGTCCTGATGGGAGGTAGTTGGTACAGAGAAGCTGTCGGTGGGCCAACTGGAAGCAGGGCATCTATATGATTGGGTAGGAACGCATGTTTGTCTTTGAAGGATACCACTGCATGCCAGCCACCCCCAAATATGCCTCTGGTGTATAAACTATTTCAAGTTAAAGGCCATTGAGAACTAGTAGATTCAGAAAAAGCTCTGAAAACAAGGGGTTTTCCTTTTGTAAAGGAAATTTACATCTGGAAAAGATGTCTCCCTCTCCTGGACCAGAAAGTGGACTCTTAACCACTCTTATCAATGGAGAAGGCATAGACTAAAATTTGCTAAAACAAAAAATCCTACAACATGACCTTTGTTTACTATACCTTTCTGGTCACCGTCCCATAACCTGTGATGGGATTCAGAACATATGACCCTAAAATATGACCTTTTGGCATATTGAAGATTTTAAGCTGAAGGGATTTGAGAAAAGCTGTGTGCAGGAAGGACTCTCTGATCTTCCCCTGAAGCAGGTCATAACCCTCCTGTACTTCCCTGTACTCAGGGAAGACAAGCATCCTTCTAGGAATCTGAATAAACAGGTCTTGCTAAACTTCCCCCAGTTAATTCAGGTTTACCCCTTTTTCTTTGCCCCATCATGTTTCTCTATGACTCTCCATTCTTCATCAAAGCTACAAGAAAACCACTCAGGTTAAGCTATTTTTTTCTGGTCTTCATTTCCTTATGAAGGCTCTTGTGCCACGTAAAACAAATCTGTGTGCCTTTCTTTTGTTAATCTGTCTTTTTCACAGGGGCCCCTGCCAATGAACCCAAGATGGGTAGAAGAAAAAGGTATTTTTCCTCCCCTACACTTGCCTCCCCCACCCAAAAGCCCTAAATCTCTTTTCATTTGTTTAGCCTAAGATGATATATAAGATCAAATTTTACCCACCCCTTTGGGTTACTCATTGCTGGGGGCTCCCATGTGTTTATGTAATACACTTGCCAGTGAACTTTTGTTTAGTTTTCTCTTGCTAATTTGTCTTTTGCTGCCTTAATTTATAGGGCCTCAGTTGGAAAAACTAAGATGGGTAGAGATGATTATTTTTTCTCCCCTACAGCTTTCTCTGATTGGTTCTAAGTTGGAAGTAGGTACAAAAATTAGGGAAACTGTAAGTTATCAATCAAATCCTGGTCATTTGGGGCCAACTGTTATAAGGAGTTATCTCTTGGTTTCCCAGATTGCTGGTAGAGATAGCAGTCTGACTTCTTACAAGTCTGACCATGGTTGCCTGGCTTCCTGGGCTGCTTATTGTAGATAAGGGGCTGGCTTCCTGGGAAGGTTGTGGGTCAGAGGTCTATGTTTATACAGTAAGTCCTCTAAATACAAATCTTCAAGTTGCAAACTTTCAAAGATGCAAATGTGTGTTTGCCTCTCCAATCACATAAATTAGTTCATGTGTCTGGCATACATTTTCATGTACTGTATTGTCATATAAAATATAAAAAATTTTTTCTTTATTTTTTTGTGGTTTTTTATGTATTATTTGTGTGAAAAAGTATTATAAGCCTATTACTGTACAGTACTGTATAGCTGATTGTGTTAGTTGGGTACCTAGGCTAGCTTTGTCATGCTTACAAACAAACTGAACTTATGAAAGTACTCTCAGAATGGAACTTGTTTATATGTAGAGGACTTATTGTATACAAGCTGGTCATTGTTCAATTATTCATTCAGTTTCTCATGTCTATGCTAATTTGGAAATTTTATTCATCTTGTGTCTTCAAGAGTAATAGATACCTTTTATTTTGGTAATATGAGGCATTTGATACATATTGGCAGGAGTCCCTGTGAAAAAGACAGATTAACAAAAGAAAGGCACACAGATTTGTTTTATGTGGCACAAGAGCCTTCATAAGGAAATGAAGACCAGAAAAAATATCTTAACCTGAGTGGTTTTCTTGTAGCTTTGATGAAGAATGGAGAGTCATAGAGAAACATGATGGGGCAAAGAAAAAGGAGTAAACCTGAATTAACTGGGGGAAGTTTAGCAAGACCTGTTTATTCAGATTCCTAGAAGGATGTGTTTAATCATCATCTCAGCTCCTCAGTGGTAATACCTATCTTATTTTTCAGATGGGAAAACTGAGGCAAAACCATGAATAATTTGTCAAAGATCTAAATGCCTTAAGGGTGGCAGAGCTAAGATGTGAACTTGTCTGATTCTTCTGAAGACTACCTTTTTCTCCAGCAATATATCAGAACTTCTCAAGGAAACATGAGTTGTGGAAGTAAAGAGGCTGTCCAGCTACCTGTAAGATCCAGGGGTCATGAGTCCTCTTCAATATGGCTCTGTTGTCTGTGAGTTCCAGGAGGCCTCCTAACTAACCCACAGTTTGTTTCAGTTCTCCCTTTAGCCACTTTTTTTTAATTGGGGCAAATTACGCATTAAGTAGAACATGCCATTTGAATGTGTTAATTCAGTAACACTGAGTACATTCATATATTGTGCAACCATCACCAAAATTGTATCATTTCAGATGGAAATCAGTATCCTTTAGCAGTCGCTCTCTGTTTTCCCCATGTATCCGGAGTTCATAGCTAAGACCTCATAACAAACAACAGATTGGCAAGAGAAATGCATACCAATGCATAATATAAGTTTTATGTGACACCGTAGCTTTCATATGGAAATTAAAATCCCAAGAAACAGGTTATGAAGAACCAATGGTCATAGAGAAATGTGATTCTGAGACTGCCTGCAGGGAGAAATAGCATAAATATCTCAGGTACAAAGGTTAGGACAATATTGACATGGTAAAGATGCTTCTTAAGGGACATTGAATTAAAAGATGTGGATGCAGTTAGTTTGGGACCAAATGGGTGCTGCTCTGTGAATATGCAAAAGCAGACTCTGACCTTCCAAAAAGAAGCAGTTGGATCAGACAGTGGGAAGTACAGATGAGCTCTTTGGGATGAGAACAGGCTGATGATCTCCTCTTGGACTTTGTTTCCATTATTTCAAAAAAATGTAGCACACAAACCAATGATAGAAGAGAATATCTCAGTGTGAATTGCTAGGCATTAATTTTAATGAGTATCAGAAGAAGCAATATAACTTGCACTTGAGATGTATGATTTCATTGATGTTTTTAAGATCAGGTCAAAGTAGGCAAATTCTTGGCAATGTACTTTATGCAGAACATATGGATCATAGACTTTGTGTAAGGGCATGCTCATCAATACTTTAAACCTTCTGTAACTTAACTTTCTTCCACAATATTTTTGGAAGTATTGATAGAATGAATTACTATTGCTGTACTTTTGTCACATCTGGCAAGCTTTCTTCAGTCCTCCCCTTTTGGGAATGATAGGCTCTGCTGGGTGTGAGAGTAGTTTAGGGAAGACCATTGAGCCCATTATCCCAAAGTGATTGCACAGAAACGGTCACTTGAGCAAAGGAGGACTATTCTCAGTTGTGGCCCTGGCCCTGAAACATGCCTCAGTGAACCAAGGAAAGTCCAGGTCTGTGCTAGCATTGGCCTCCCATTTGAGCCTTCTGGAAACACAGAGAAGTGTAATATGTCCTTGAGTTACAGACTGCTTCCTTTAAGATATTAAAAACTTTAAATTTCTTTTTTTTTTTGAGTTGGAGTCTCACTTTCTCGCCCAGACTGGAGTGCAGTGGCACACTCCTGGCCACCGCAACCTCGACCTGCTGGGCTCAGGCGATCCTTCCACCTCAGCCTTCCAAGCAGGCGAAACTACAGGCGTGTGCTACCATGCCCGGCTAATTTTTGATTTATTGTAGAGATGAGGTCTCGCCAAGTTGCCCAGGCAGGTCTTGAACCCGTGGGCTCAGGCAATCCACTCACCTCAGTCTTCCAAAGTGCTGGAATTATAGGCCGAGCCACCAAGCCCGGCTTAAATTTCGTTTTTAATTGACAAATAATACTTGTATATATTTATGAGTGATGTTTTGATATGTGTTTGCATTGTGGAATGATTAAATCAGACTGGTTAACTTATCTGTCACCACACATATTTATCAGTTTTTTAGTGGTGGAAACCATTATTCTCTGAGCAATTTAAATGTAGACAATCCATTAGTATTTATTCCAGTCACCATTCTGTGCAGCAGATTGCTAAAACTTATTGCTCTTGTCTAACTGGAAGTTTTTACCCTTTGATCAACATCTCCCCTTTTCCCATCCACATTCCTTTCTCAGCCTCTGATAGCTGCTATTCTACTTTTTAACTCTATGAAGGCAGCATTTTTAGCTCCCACATATATAAGTGAGATTATGCAGTATTTATCTTTCTGTGCTATACTTATTTCAGTCAGCACAATGTCCTCCAGGACCATCCATGTTGTTATAAATGACAAGTTTCCTTCTTTTTAAAAGGCTAAACAGTAGGCCGGGCTCAGTGGCTCAGCCTGTAATCCCGCGCTTTGGGAGGCCGAGGTGAGTGGACTGCCTGAGCCCGCGGGTTCGAGACCCACCTGGGCAACTTGGCGAGACCGCATCTCTACAATAAACAAAAAATTAGCCAGGCATGGTAGCGCGCGCCTGTAGTTCCAGCTACTTGGAAGGCTGAGACGGAAGGATCGCCGGAGCCCAACAGGTCGAGGCTGCGGTGGCAGGGAGCGGCCACTGCACTCCAGTCTGGGTGACTGAAAAAAAAAAAAAAGGCTAAACAAGATTCCTTTTTGTATATATACCACATTTTCTTTATTCATTTATCTATTCATGGACATCTAAGTTGCTTTTATATCTTAGCTATTGTGAATAATGCTGCAATAAACATGAATGTACGGATATCTTTTGAGAATATTGACTTGATTTGAATATATACCCAGTAGTAGGATTACTAGATCATATTGTGATTCTAATTTTAGTTTTTAAAGAAAATCCATACTGTTTTCCACAACGGCTGGATGTTAAGGGATTTTTGTGTGTATGTGTAAATTACTAAGGTTTCTCATTTTGAGTATTATTTTAGCATTTAAAACATTTATTTCCTAAACTTAAGAGCACTATTTTGTTCTTTATTTCATGTACTATCTTGGGATGTTTCTCAATCTTTGACCAAGTTATTCTACTTTTCAAATTGCAATATGGAAGGAGTTAAAAATATGCCATCCCAAAATATACAACTCTGGCAATATCGACTATGTAAGTTAAAGGCACTTGAAAAACAGCAGATGCAAGAAGATCACTCAGACTTTCGTGCTGTTTCTTAAAAGTAGGAGACAAAATTCCCATGTGAAAGACACCCTCCTTATGCCAAAATAAATAGCATTTTTATCCTCAAGGATGAGAAGTTGAGACCAGAAGAATTCGGCACAGACGTTGTTGAAATAACCCTTATCTTTTAAGCCTCCTCACATAATGTGGTTGCTTCTTTACAGCTTACTATTCTTTGCTCAATTCAGCATCTGTGTATTTGGCTAAATGCTTCTTTGGGTCTTCATTTCCTTTGGAGGGCTCCTGTGCCACGTAAAATTTCTGCTAAATACATGTGTATACAGGCATGCTCAGAGATATTGTGGGTTGAGTTCCAGACCTCCAAAATAAGCAAATATTGCAATAAAGTGAGTCACACAAATTTTTTGGTTCCTTGGTGCATATAAAAGTTATGTGTATACTATATTGTAACCTATTAACTGTGCAAAAGCATTATGTTTAAAAAATGAACATACCTTAATTTAAAAATACTTTATTGCTAGAAAATGCTAACAAAGTGGGCCCCTGATGTTGGAAAGATGGCACTGATAGACTTGCTTGACTCAGCATTGCCTTCAATTTGTAAAAAACAAAACAAAACAAAAAACCCCCACATTATCAGTGAAGTGCAATAAAGCAAAGTGAGGTGTGCCTATACTTTTCTCCTGTTAATCTATTTTGTGTCAAATAAAATCCAGCCAGGACTTCAAGAGAATGGAGGTGGAGTTTTGCCTCCTCTGTAATATGAATATTGAGTTTCCTTTAAAAATACATTTTTAAGGTTATATGTTTTGAGAACAATATTGAGAAATAATGATAGTGTGGCTAGGCAGGAAAGAACGCAATACCTGGGGTATCCTGGTGGTATGCAGATATAGCAAAAATCCAGAAGGTGGCTCTAAGAACCATACCAGGCAGACACTGGCTTGTATCATTCACTTTGCCCTTTCATCTCCTTCTCTTCTTGGAAACTCTATGCATCCTTCAATGTCAAGATCGAATCCCTCTCTATCTTAAACACCAGAGCAGGTGATCCTCTCTCTGAACACTGGCAATACTAACTGTTCCATTATCTCCCAATAGTTCTTACAGGGGCAACCTGCATGGTTAGCTCTGTTTCTATGTGCTCAAGTTCTGTCTTCCCAAAAGGACCTAAAACTTCTTGAGGGGGAGGATGTGGTCTCATATACTCCCATGAAAAAATGGCACTGATAGACTTTTGTCTAGTTGTAACCAAATGTCTTTCTTCACCCATCACTGTGTTTATGTCTGAAGCCCCCTATAACAAAGGGCAGATTGACAAGAGAAAAGTATAACACATTTATTTAATTAAATTTTTTTTTCTTTTTTCTTTTAGAGTCAAGGTCTCATTCTGTTGCCCAGGCTGGAGTGCACTGGCGTGACTATGATTACCACAGCCTCGACCTCTTGGGCTCAGGCGATCCTTCTGCTTTAGCTTCTCGAGTAGCTGGCTCTACAGGTGTGGACCACGACACCCAGTTAATTTTTTCTGTATTTTGTAGAGATGGGGTCTTGCTCTGTTGCCTAGGCTGGTATTTAATCGAAGTTTTATGTGACATAGGAGGCTCCAGAAATGAAGATCCAAAGAAATAGGTAAACGTGTATATTTTTTATGCTTAGTTTGATGGAGAAATAAATTCTGGAAAAGTATGATTGGACTTTAAAAAGTATGTAATAAACTGAAGTTTATTTATTCAGATTCTTTCCTGTGTCTTCAGGAGAGAAGCGTGCTCCTTTCCTCTGGGCACAAGACCTCTCACATGAGGGTCTTGTGAGCTGCTTCAGGAGAGAAGGATGAGAAGATGAGAGTGACCTTCCTGCTTCTGCTATTTTCTGCAATGCCAGTGTTTTAGGGTATCCTGAACCCCATCACCGACCCATTCTTCCTCAGCACACTGTCTCTGGTACTGCCTAATGGCTGGAGCAATTTTCTTACCTTCTCCAAGATTCACTTTCCCCATCTGTAAGTGGGGATAATAATACTCTCATTTCACCGTTGCCAAGACTAAGTGAGATAATGTTATCACGCAGTTATCCCAGGGCCTGTAAACTTGGCACACATGAAGCAACAAATAAATGGTGGCTGATACAATGGATATTTCCTTGCAGGGCCATACAAACTGACATGGCATCTGTTCTCCTAGATTATTACATTTTAGTCTTAAGTAAAAGAGCTAGAGAATGAAAAGTTTTTAAGGGGCCAGCTTGAGAAACAGACAGTAAGTAATAGTTTGTTTCTCAGAGGGCAAAGCCTCCCCGGAGTATGGGCAGGAATTTGCCAGGCCAAACACACACACACACACACACACACACACACACACATACACACACACACACATGGCACATTCAGCACAACCTAGTTACATATTAAAACTGAAGGGGTGCCTGAGTTACTCAGAACACTCTGAGTAGGCTATTGTAGACATACAACCATTAACAAGCATCCATGTTATTGAACAAAATGTGTCCTTTCTCTGGGTTAAAATTCCAAGACTCCAAGATTTAAAGTGATCTTATTTTATTGTTATTTTCTTTAACAGAAGACTTTAAGGTGTGAACCGAAAGGTGTTATTCCTCCCCTGAGCTTGACTGCTGGATTACCCAGAGGAGGCCAGTATCCTGCAATGAATGGGCACATTATGCCTTCCATTAAAAGTTGTGGCTCTTAATTAAAAACGTGATCGTGGGTCTTTATGGAGACATTGTTTAGGTTTTCTTTAGCTGTTAACACATAATAAATCATTTTAAAAGGACCTTTCCCCCTATCGCTTAATGGTTAGTGCATTTTAAAAAAGCGATTTGAAAATAAAACTGGGATTAAATTTAGTGTTTGACAAGGTGCTAAGGGGCTCACCACCTTGGCCGGGATAAGACAAGAGGGCTTTACTTGATCTGCTACTGTCTCACGACTTCGGCCCGTGTTGGTTGATTCCAACGGCGGGGTGACTTTGGTGCCAAAAGTTTGACTTTCAGGTACCAGGAAAATTTGCAGACAGTCCACCCTAGCCCACCTTCCCTTTATTATCTTGTAATTGCAAAGCAAGCAACTCTGCCGAGAAGAAAAGCTGCTTCTTTTATGAACTCTCCAGTGAAGCCGTAAAGCAAGCGCGGCGTGGGTCGCGTGCGGGCGCATGTGGATAGTCCATAAATGCCGGAGACCTGGTACAGGTTGCTTAAGGGTGAAGCGTGTGGCTTGGGACCTTTGGCTTTCAGGCCTCTTGGGGGCTTTGAACTTACAGAGACAGGAATCAGCATGAGTCTGACCGATGGCCAGGGACATTTCCCGACATACTGGGCTGTTCTTAGGGCCTTTAGGTTGGAGGTACAGTGGACACAAGACTGAAGGACAAGCCAGGATGAGTGGAGGCACCCTGGCCGTGCAGCACACCCTTTCAGAATGCCTGTGGATCGTATCCTTCTGCAAAGGAGGGAAACAATGCTTCCTAGGGGTATTATGAAATGACAAATGTGAAGGGGTTTTTGCAGACTCACAGTCACCAACCAAATAGGAGAAATTGTTATGATGGTGATGCCCACCCGTTCCCACAATCATTTTCAAAGATAATTTCTCTGCAAAATGTCTAATTGGCTATGAAGATGGTTTCAGCTCTCTGCATCAGTTCCCTAATGAGCTTTTCAGATAGAGAAAGGTACTGTGTTGCTTGCTGCTAGCCCAGGAGCTTGCTGCCACGACGCGTTCCTTGATGCCCACCCATCTCCAAGCTCGGGTTCCACCGTGTTGCAGTTTAGGCAAACGGCCAGTAGAGGGCGGGCCGCCCCATCGCTCAACAGCCCGGGAGGCCGGGCGCTCCTGGGCGTCTCTCCCTGTCCTGGCTGTGACCCCCACTCTTGTGTGCCACGGAGACCACACACACGGCGAGCAGTGGTTTTTCATCGTGTTTACTAAAAGGAAAAGGAATTTAAGAGGAATTCTCCAGAAATTACAAAATGCCAGACTTCTCATTCCTGGTTACAGTCCATTCCAAAGTTTATCCCTGATTCAACCTGCGGCTCATCCGGCCCAGATTCTCCCCTCCTGTGACTGCTTTTGCCTTTGTCCAGGCTGTCTGTCTGCCTGCCTGCCTCTCTTGTTCTTAGTTTCAATCCTCCTCCCTCTGGGTCCCCCACCCCAGAATTCTCTTTTTGTGTCCCAGGCAGGTTTTCCCATCTCCGTCACTTCGGAGGAGAGTGGTGTCATTGCCTTCACACGCTTCAATGAAGAGAGTAGTTTTCATCCTGCCCATGAAGGTGCCACAAAGTGAGTGATTTCAGCATTTACTTCAGAATGTAGATGTCAACACATGGCTTTTCACTTTGAGAAAGGATGAGAGTCCTTCCTTTAACACCTCCCAGCCCCAAGAAAACATTCTATCCTCTCCCAGGTAGCTCTGCTGCCTCTGGCTTTGAGTAAAGACTCTCCTAGCAGGAGGTCTTCAGGGTCATCCTTGATTAGTGGTCTAGTGGGCTGAACTAGAAATCCAGGGAGGCAGCTGCTTCATCTTGGATCAATGTTTTGTCTCTCCTGTAGCTACAGTCCAATGGTCTAGTCTTTCTCCTTGGAAACATACGAAGTGAACTTAATCATTTTTGTGAATGACAGTCCTTAAATCATTTGGAGCCAGTGATGATGTCTTGGACATTCTCTTTCCAGGTTAAAAAATTCCCATTTCCTTCAATGTTCCTGCGGTGGCCTAGTTTCACCACACTGCTTGCCCCTGGATGATAATAATTACACTGACTTGGGTGCTTACTATGTGCCAACTGTAAGCACTTGGTAAACATTAATTATGATTATAACATTGTTATAATCCTAGAATTATACCCTTTAATATTATCATTTGAGACTCTCAATACAGAAGTATAAAACAGGTACAATCTAGAATGAAAATAAAATCTCATTCTTTTCTCAGTACTCCAGTCTCATTCCTGGGGTGCAGAGGTATCTGCACAGATTTTGTGTCTTTCCAGATATTTTCTATGCATGTTCAAGTATACATTTGTATATACATAATTCCTTCCCCCATGAATGGGATTGCACTAATGGGTACAGTTATTCTTAATTTTTTCCCACAAAATAATAAAATTGGGACATTGTTCCAGCCTTTCCATCTCAGAAAACAGAAGTTTGTCTCATTTAAAAACTTTTTTTATCTGTCAGGCATGGTAGCTCAAACCTGTAATCCCAGCACTTTGGGAGGCAGAGGCGAGAGGATTGCCTGAGCCCAGGGTCTGAGACCAGCCTCGGCAACTTGGTGAGACCTCATCTCTACCATACATAAATAATAATAAAAAATTTAGCCAGCCTTGGTGACATACGCCTGTAGTTTCAGCTAGTTGGAAAGCTGAGGCAGAAGGATCATCTGAACCCAGCAGGTAGAGGCTGCAGTGGCCAGGAGCATGCCACTGCACTCCAGCCTGGGCGACAGTGAGACTCTGACTCAAAACAAACAAACAAAAAACCTATTTTTTTACTATATATGCACCTATATATTAATTTTGAATGCAGCTGGGCTCGGTGGCTCAGCCTGTAATCCCAGCACTTTGGGAGGCTGAGGCGAGTGGATTGCCTGAGCCTGCAGGCTCGAGACCTTCCTGGGCAACTTGGCGAGACCTTGTCTCTACAATAAATCAAAAATTATCCGGGCTGGGTAGCACGCGCCTGTAGTTCCAGCTACTTGGGAGGCTGAAGTGGAAGGATCGCTGGAGCCCAACAGGTCGAGGCTGCGGTGGCTGGGAGCGTGCCACTGTACTCCAGTCTGGGTGACAGAGTGAGACTTCAACTCAAAAAAAAATATTTTTTTTCGGATGCGTGCATAGGTATGGCATATGTATTATTGTTTTTGACATAAATATTTGATGCAACCAAAAGAGTAAGTGTAGTGCATATATAATTGATAGAGTGTAGAATGAACGCCTGCAAGTCTACAACTCAGCTTCAGAAAAAAATGTGAGCAGCAGTGATGAAAGACCGTTGTGTTCCTCCCTGTCCTCTCTCCACTTCCCCACCAGGGGTCCCCACTTCCTCTCAGTCCCTTACTTGACTAGTTTTAGCATGGATGTATTGGTCTCCTAGTAGTGCATTGTTTTGCCTGTTTTTATTAACTTAAAAGTGGTACCATGTTGGTGAGATCTGTGATTTGCTTTTTTATTGCTATTTTATTTATCATGTTTCTAATATTCACATGTTTAGCCCTATTTGGTTTTCACTGCTGAATTTGTGTTGCTATACAACTTAGCTACCAATTTGGGGTTGTTTTCCATTTTCTGCTATGGTAACCAATATTATAAAGATTGCATGTGTCTCCTGTTGTTTTTTCTTTAAAAAGATTGCATTGTATGGTTGACTGTAATTTTTTTTTTTTTTTTTGAGTTGGAGTCTCACTCCGTCACCCAGACTGGAGTGCAGTGGCCGCTCCCGGCCACTGCAGCCTCGACCTGCTGGGCTCCAGTGATCCTTCCGCCTCAGCCTTCCAAGTAGCCAAAACTACAGGCACGCGCTGCCATGCCCAGCTAATTTTTTGATTTATTGTAGAGATGAGGTCTCGCCAAGTTGCCCAGGTGGGTCTCGAACCTGCGGGCTCAGGCAATCCACTCACCTCAGCCTGACTATAATTTTTAAAAAATTAACAGACAGACCAGGCATGGTGGCTCATGCCTATAATTCTA
>CAUYQG010091940.1:0-12473 GCA_963574415.1 Tarsius wallacei
AAAGCACTGTGGCTGGGCTCGGTGGCTCAGCCTGTAATCCCACACTTTGGGAGGCTGAGGTGAGTGGATTGCCTGAGCCCGTGGGTTCAAGACCCGCCTGGGCAACTTGGCAAGACCTCATCTCTACAATAAATCAAAAAATTAGCCGGGCGTGGTAGCTAGTTCTATCATCCCAGAACTTTGGAAGGTGGGGCAAGACGATTGCCTGAGCCTAGGAATTCGAGACCAGCCTGGCAATCTTGATGAGACACCTCGTCTCTACAATAAATAAAAAAATTAGTCAAGGTAGTGCATGCCTGTGGTTCCAGCTACTTGGAAGGCTGAGGTAGAAGGAGGATTATCTGAGCTCAGCAAGTCAAGGGTGTGGTGGCTATGAGTGTCACTGTACTCTAGCTTGGGCAACAGAGTAAGACTTCAACTCAAATAAATAAGTGAAACAAAAAAGAGATTGGGCCATTGTTTGCTAAGTTCTGGTCTGGCCATGTGGTTCTTTGAGTTTTGACCACCATGTTTTTCCTAAGCTTTGACCCCCTCTCCTACCTTGGGAAGGTGGATCTCCTCATCTCCTATTCTCTTAGTCTTCTCTCTCTCTCTCTCTCTTTCACTTTCTAAATAAACTGTATCTTCTTTTTTTTTTTTTTTTTTGAGTTGGGGTCTTGCTCTGTCACCCAGACTAGAGTGCAGTGGCCGCTTCCGGCCACTGCAGCCTCAGCCTGCTGGGCTCCGGTGATCCTTCCTCCTCAGCCTTCCAAGTAGCTAGAACTAAAGGCGCGTGCTACCACGCCCGGCTAATTTTTTGATTTTATTGTAGAGATGAGGTCTCGCCAAGTTGCCCAGGTGGGTCTCGAACCCGTGGGCTCAGGCAGTTCACTCACCTCGGCCTCCCAAAGTGCAGGATTACAGGTTGAGCCACCGAACCCGGCTAAGCTGGGCTATATTTTCCAATCTAAAAAAAAAAATTTTTTTTTTTGTCGAGACGAGGTCTCGCTATGTTGCCTAGACTTGTCTTGAACTCCTGGGCTCAAGCAGTCCTCCTGCCTTAGCCTCCCTTAGCCTACTGGGATTACAGGCATGAGCAACCACTCCTGGCCAAGTTTCATTTTCTAAAAACTTCATACTAAGTTATCATTATCTCCTGTATTTTCCAAATTTTCATACCTCCTTCTGTGCTCTTGTAAATCCAAACCCTCGGGTTTTGGAACACTTGTCTTCCCTCTCCTGGGATGTTAGTGGACTTCTTACTAGGCGCCCACAGGAGGCTTTCCAGGCTATTTTTTTTTTTTAAGATATGGAGTTTCACCAAGTTGCCCAGGCAGGTCACGAGCCACTGGGCTCAGGCAATCCTCTTGCCTCTGCCTCCCAAAGTGCTGGGATTACAGGCGTGAGCGGTCCAGGCTTTTAGCATAGTGTACAAGTCCTTAATGACTGGACGCAGCCTCCAGCCTCATCTCCTGCCCCATCACACACTCTGCATGGCAGCCTTACTCTCTATGCTAGACCCGCCCCCATGGTGTGCTCTCTCACACCTTTGGCACCATAGTCCTGTTTAGAATGTCTTTCTGTTGCTGGGCGTGGCGGTGTCTCATGCCTGTAATCCCAGCACTTTGGGAGGTGGTGGCAAGAGATTGCCTGAACTCAGGGGTTCGAGACCAGCCTGAGCAACTTGGTGAGACCTTGTCCCTACAATAATTTTTTTAAAAGCCGGGCATGGTGGCACATGCCTTTGGTTCCAGGCTGAGGCAGAGGTATCACCTGAGCCTAGGAGGTCGAGGCTGCGGTGTCCGTGAGCATGCCACTGCACTCCAGCCTGGGCAACAGAGTGAGACTCCGACTCAAAAAAAAAAAAAAGTAGAATGACTTTCCATGCTTCATCCTGCCTCTGTTTCCTGCTATACTGCCTTGACATCACTTACTGTTTAACTCTTTTCAGCTTTGCTCTAAGACCCAAGTTCCTGTAAAGCCTTCATTGATTCTATTTCCTTCAGTTTCCCAGCACCCCAAAGTCTAGCTCATTTAGTTATTCCTTTGTGCTCCCATAACAGTAACACCTATCATGTATTTAAATGTTTTAATGATTACTTATTTAAACAGCCTTCTTAGGAGGCTGTGAGCTTCTGGAAGTCAGAATGCTTTTGTCAGGTTTACCTTCCCAAACTTAAGCCTGAAGCTGGCTATAATGAGCTCAGTTTTCATGTTTTATTGATTTCAGCACTTTTCTTTAGGACTGATAACAGACAGTGTTTCTAACTTCTGTTTATCTTTAGCCTTTGCTTCTGCATACTGGAATGGGACGGTTATGCACGCTGGATGAATCTGTCACCCTGGCTGCCATGATTGACCGAATCAAAAGACACCTGAAATTATCTCATATTCGCTTAGCTCTTGGGGTAGGGAGGACCTTAGGTAAATATATCTCTTTCATGTATCCAGTATACGTACTGACAACATTGGACAAAGGTTAGAATTATTGGCTGTATAGATATGAGTGTAGAGAATGTGTTATCTCGTGGGAGATAACTGGTTTACTTTATCGATCAGGTGGGCTAGGTTCTGCCATTGCTTAATTCATGAGGTTTATTTCTCAGTCATACTGCATATTCATCTCAAGTCAGTAGAGGAAGCCTGGTTGTTGTAGACTGGTCAGTATTGCAGACAGAATTCAGGAGCATCTTAAGCCAGCGGTTAAAAATTCCAGTCTGGAAATTATGCATGTCACTTCTACTCAACTCACTTTCCAGAATTGGTCCCATTGTCCAGTACAACCCAGGGAGGATATAAAGTACAGTCTTGTACCATGTAGCCAGAAGAAAGCTGAAATCATGATCGCCACAGTTACAACATACATTTTTTTTTTCCTGAGTTAGAGTCTCACTCTGTTGCCCAGACTGGAGTGCAGTGGCACGCTCCCGGCCACCGCAGGCTCCACCTGCTGGGCTCCAGCGATCCTTCCGCCTCAGCTTTCCAAGTAGCTGGAACTACAGGCGTGCGCTACCACGCCTAGCTAATTTTTGATTTATTATAGAGATGAGGTCTCGCCAAGTTGCCCAGGCGGGTCTTGAACCCACAGGCTCAGGCAATTCACTCACCTCGGCCGCCCAAAGAGCTGGATTACAGGCTGAGCCACCGAGCCCGGCCTTACAACATACATCTTGCACTTCCCAAGAAGGGTGATACCTCATAACAAGGAGCTGCAGAGAGCTCTGACCTGCTGCAGCTTCTGAATCTTGGAGCCACTGGCTTTTCTTCTGGCTTTTCCTAGTACTTGTGGGAACAAAGAGAATGGACAGACATTTGTTGGACACCTGAGTGAACCCAGCACTGTGATGTCTCTCCTAAATATGTGAATTCCCACTGCAAAGGCAGCGGGCATAGTAGTCCAGGGTATGGATTCTGAGCTCAGACAACCTGGGTTCAAATTTCTGTGCAAATTCTAATACTCCAATGAAAGGGAATTGTAAAGCATTGTCTTGTTTCCTTTGTCTTGAAGAGTCCCACGTCCATGCCGTGGCCCTGTGTGCTGGTTCCGGGAGCAGCATTCTGCAGGGCGTAGAGGCCGACCTTTACCTCACAGGTGGGATGGCCTTTGGATCTCTCTGTCCCGCTGGGTTTTTTTTTTTTTTTTTACAAATTCAACAGATTTTAGCACAGTGCCTGGCACATAGATGATATCTAATACATGCTTTTTTGAACCTGAACTAAACAGGAACTACACCAGAATTGGGGACATACTGTTTTCTTTTTTTGAGTCAGTCTCACCCTGTTGCCCAGTCTGGAGTGCAGTGGCATGCTCACAGCCACCGCAGCCTTGACCTGCTGGGCTCAGGTGCTCCTTCTGCCTCAGCCTTCCAAGTAGCTGGAACAACAGGCATGTACCACCATGCTCAGCTAATTTTTATGGTTTATTGTAGAGACGAGGTCTCACCAAGTTGCCCAGGCTGGTGTCAAGCCGCTGGGCTCAGGCAATCCTCTGGCCTCAGCCTCCCAAAGTTCTGGGATTACAGGCATGAGCCACCACACCTGGCTTAAAATTTTACTTTTTATGAACAAGCCAAATTGTGCACAATACATTTTTTGCTCTTAAATTAGAAGTCATCAAATTCACAGAAAAATTCAAAACATATTTGAGTTTTCCTTGAATCTTTTTACAGAAGATAAGATCCTCTTCCACCAATAACTTCACAATTTCTAGGAATTTTGCCTAAGTCAAATAAAAATACTGTTTTTTTGTTGTTGTTTATTTCTTATTTATTTTGAGTTAGAGTCTCACTCTTGTCACCCAGGCTGGAGTGTAGTGGCACGCTCATGGCCACTACAGCCTTGACCTGCTGGGCTCAGGTGATCCTTCTGCCTCAGCCCTTCCAAGTAGCTGGAATTATAGGCACGCACCTTCACGCCTAGATACTTTTTTGTTTTATTATAGAGACGAGGTCTTACCAAGTTGCCCAAGCTGATCCTGAACCCCTGGACTCAATACTCTCGCCTCTGTCTCCCAAAGTTCTGGGATTACAGGTGTGAGCCACTGCACCCAGCCTATTGTTTATTTTTTAAGACTCATAATGAAGTTTGAAACTTTGTTTTTAATGTAGAAATAATTCTGAATTCATTTCATCCTTATGAACTAGACTAAGGTTGATGCTGAAAATACCGGTATTCACCAAGCTTAAAGAGTCTCCTAGGAAGTGTACCTAGGATTTTCTGAGGTATTTCCTATATAAGAAGCAAACTTTCTGAAGGCCTGTTTTACTTAGCAGTGGTCATTTGTGTGATTCTGGAAACACTTTGAATGGGTGTTCTTCCAGACCTGGTTCTGGCTGAGTATATTGGATTGGATACATGCCTTGGGGTCTGCCAAGGACAAAGAAGTTGGAATTCTCAGTGGGATGGCTTCTCCCTCTTTTTAAGTTGGAGGACGTGTGAGAAAACTGGACACAGTCTTCTAGTTTTATATGGAAGCAGTTCTAGAGTATTACATGTACTTCGTAAAGAACATGAACTTGGTGTTCCTGCTGCTGTGGTTCTACATGCCCTAGGTTCCATGTCTGATACTAAGCATTTCCTTTCCTTTTGGCAGGTGAGATGTCCCACCATGATGTTCTGGATGCTTCTTCCCAAGGAATAAGTGTCATCCTCTGTGAACATAGCAACACTGAACGAGGCTTTCTTTCTGACCTTCGAGATATGCTGGGTGCTCACTTGGAGAATAAGATAAATATTATCCTGTCAGAGATAGACAGGGACCCTCTTCACATAGTATAACACAGAAACACCAGGATAACAGTCTAACAAATCAGTTGGGTCCCAGCTCTAGTTCTTAACAGGAGTCTGTGGAGTTGCTTTCCTTCCAGGAGAGTCTTAGAATGTGTTATCATTTCTAGTGTTTTAATCTGGCTCAACAAATGTCCTATAGCTGCGTTATTCCATTTTGTGTTGCTATAAGGAATACCAGAGATTGGGCAAATTAAAAGAAAAGAGTTATATTTGGCTTACAGTGCTGGCATCTGGGCTTCTAGTGAGGTTTCAGGAAGTTTACAATCGCAGCAGAAGGTAGAGAGGGAGCAGGTGTGCAAGAAAAGGAGGTGGTGCCAGGCTTTTTTTTTTTTTGGGTTGGAGTCTCACTCTGTTGCCCAGGCTGGAGTGCAGTGGCATACTCACTGCCATGCCAGCGTCAACCAGCTGGGCTATGACGATCCTTCCGCCTCAGCCTTCCAAGTAGCCAGAACTACAGGCGCGCACTACCACACCTGGCCATTTTTTTTTTTAATTGTAGAGATGAGGTCTCACCAAGTTGCCCAGGCTGGTAGGCTTTTTTAAACAACTAGCTCTGGCAAGCAGCAACAAGCCATTCTTAAGGGATCGGCCCCATGACCCAAACACCCACTAGACGCCACCTCCAGCAATGCAGATAACATTTCAACAGGAGCTTTGGAGGCGACAACAATCCAAACTATATCTGTAGTTCATAAGGTAAAAACAGTGTTACAACTATCATATTAAAGAACAATTGTTCGTTAGAAACTCTAGGAAAGACTGATTAAGTCTATTAACACTCTTTTTAAGTAGCTCAGGTAATTCTCTCAGTTATAGATGGAATGTGTCAATCTGGATAGGCCTTGTGGCTCACACCTGTAATCCCTACTACTTGGGAGGCTGAGGCGGGAAGATGGCTTGAGGCCAGGAGTTCAAGACCAGCTTGGGCAATATAGTGAGACCACTTTGCTACAAAATAAATAAGTAAATAGATACTTCTGCCCTTGGTTTAAAAAGTAGCTTCTTGGGGGTGATAATGTCTATGTCCCTGTTCCTAGTTCCACTTGAATTCCATTCTCTCCTATAAATTTCAGAATCAAGGTGAGATTTATCAGGAATTAAAAAAAAAAATACATGATCGTTATTCATTCATATTACCATTTACCTTATTGCATTTTAGGAAATCACCTATGATTCTTTCCTCTTCCACAGTTATTTGCTTCTGCTTTCTGCTCTGTCCCTTTCCTCTCCTTGGGCAGTGAGCTTGGCTGCTCAGGCAGGGGGCAGTGCCAGTGAAATTCCAAAGGAGAAAGAACAAAGCTATCTCAAGATGTCCCCCTGCCCCGTTTACTTTGGCCCTCTTTCCCTAGCTGCCCCTCTACAGCCCATGCCGCGCAGGGCAGACACCTCTCCCTCCCGAGGACTGCGTTTCCCAGCAATCTGGCCAGGGTTTCAACGTCAGGCACCCATGGATCACCCACCACATATAATCTTGAATTCATATTTTCATATAAAGCACCTTCCTCTTTTTTCACTTATTTTCATTGTAAAATTAACAAACATAAAATATACGATTTTATTCCCACCCAATTCACTATTTTAAAGTGAATTCAGTAGCTTTAGTACATTTACAATGTTGGACAGTCATTATCCTCCCCACTTTTTTTTTTTTCCTTAATGCAAAAAAAAAAAAAATTTCTACCCTCATAGTTCTGGAGGCCTTGGGTCTGAATCCTGATGTCAGGAGCTGCCTCCCAAGGCGCTGAGGGCGGGGAGGATCCTTCCTCCTTCATCTTCTGGTGGCTGTCAGCTGCCCTGGAGGCCACACTACTTGTCTCTGCTTCGGTGGCCACACTGTTCCTCTTCTGTCTGGGGAGTCTCCCCAAACATTTCTCATCACCCCGAAAGCCAGCCCTGCTAATAGCTCCCTCTTCCTGCCCCCACACCTGCTTCCTGCGCCTGTGAATTTGTCTATTCTGTTAAAGAGTCACACAGTCTGAGTCTGTCGTCTCTAGTGCCTGGCTTCTCTCCCTCAGTACATTTTCTCCATTTTGCTGACTTTGTGTATGCTTATTAGATGTAATCAAACATTAAATGTATTGTTTGATTCCCTTCTCATTTGTTTTTCTTTTTTTTTTTTTTTTTTTGAGAAAGTAGGATTTATTGAGAGAACAGAGAAGCTCCCACAGTGGGAGGGGACCCGAAGAGGTTAGCCCTCATTTGTTTTTCTGTATGTTCATTTGAAGGAAGTTTTATTTCCCATCCGTTACAACTTTTGAATATTTACTTCATATTAAATACAAAAGAACACTGCTCAAAAGAAATGTCATTTTTAAGCTTGGTATCTAATGCTGTTTTATGTTGTTTTGCTAATTTAATAAACAAGGCCACATTTTTTTTACATGGAATAGTGGTGTAGCAATCTCTACTCCCTAAAACAAGTCAGGTTGAGGAAGGACACACATTCTGTCACAGGCTTTACGTGGCCCTAGGAAAGTGGTCTTAGCCCTATGGAATTACAGATGGACTGCATATTCCAGGAGGGTTGCAGGTTGTAGGGACAGTGTTCCCACCTCTGTTCCACATCCATCAGGGTCTCACAGGGACAGCATGCTGCCCTGGGCACCACCTCATATAATACCCATTCACGTGTACATGGGAGGTGCTCTTACCATCAAGGTGGGATCCAAATCAAAATCTGCAGCGGGAGAGGAATGAGACTGGCTAGATGACGGTCCTAAAATATGTACATTGTTTCTTAGACATAATGCTATTGCACACTTAAATAGACTACAGCATAGTATAAACATAACTTTTTTTTTTTGGAGTCAGAGTCTCACTCTGTCGCCCAGAGTGGAGTGCGGTGGCACACTCATGGCCACTGCAACCCCGACCTGCTGGGCTCAGGCGATCCTTCTGCCTCAGCCTTCCAAGTAGCCGGAACCACAGGCGTGCGATGCCATGCCCCACTAATTTTATGATTTGTTGCAGAGACAAGGTCTCGAACCCCTGGACTCAGGCAATCCTCTCACCTTAGCCTCCCAAAGTGCTGGGATTACAGGCATGAGCCACCACGCCTGACTTAAACATAACTTCTATATGCACTGGGAAACCCAACAACATATGTCTTGCTTTACTGAGATATTTGCTTTATTGTGGTGCTCTGGAACTGAACCTGTAATATGTTTAAGGTATGCCTGTATATAATACAAATACTCCAAAATTTTAAAAAATCAAAAATCCCAAACACTTCTGGTCCCAACTATTTCGGATAAGGAATATTCAACCTTATTTTAAGATGTTGATTGCTAAAAGTATAGTTTTTTTTTTTTTTTTGAGTCAGAGTCTCACTTTGTTGCCCAGGCTGGAGTGCAGTGTGACACGTTCATGGCCACTGTAGCCTCAACCTGCTGGGTTCAGGCAATCCAGACATGCACTACCACACCTGGCTTATTTTTTAAAAATTTATTTTAGAGGTTCTGACCAAGTTGCCCAGGCTGGTCTTGAACCCCTGGGCTCAGGCAATCCTCTCACCTCGGCCTCCCAAAGTGCTGGGATTACAAGCTTGAGCCACCACGCCTGGCCTATATCACTGCTTTTCAAAGTTTAATGTGCATGAGAACACCTGGAGATTTAGTTAAAATGCAGATAGAATCAGATGCTTGCACAGTGTCCAAGAATTTCTGGGCTCCCAAGAGATGCTGATGCTGCCATTTTGAGGACCATACTCTAGGTAGCAAAGGCAAAGATGATGACCTAAATACTTGGGAAGGCTTGAAGAAAAGTGACACATATAAAATTTATTATGGGCCGGGCTCGGTGGCTCAGCCTGTAATCCCAGCACTTTGGGAGGCTGGGGTGAGTGGACTGCCTGAGCCTGTGGGTTTGAGAACAGCCCAGACAACTTAGGAGACCTCGTCTCTACAATAAATAAAAAATCAGCTGGGTGTGGTAGTGCACACCTGTAGTTCTGGCTACTTGGAAGGTTGAGGCAAAAGGATCACCAGAGCCCAGCAGGTCGACGCTGTGGCTGTGAGCCTGCCACTGCACTCCAGTCTGGGTAACAGAGACTCTGACTCAAATAAAAAAAGAATGTATATATTATTATGAAAATGTGGTAATGAATTTTATGTCATACTCACGTTGAAAGTTGTGTTTTCCATAGCACCAATCATTTCAAACTTTATTTAACACATTAAGGATGCTGAGGCCGGGTGCAGTGGCTCATGCCTAAAATCCCAGCTCTTTGGGAGGCCCCAGTGAGAGGACTGCCTGAGCCGTGGGTTCAAGACCAGCCTGGGCAACTTGGTGAAACCTCACCTCTTCAAAAAAAAGATGCTGAAACTTTAAATGTTATTAAAACCTCATAAGTAATATTTCATATTTCATCTTCATATCTTCACAACTACTGTCTGGTGGAGCCTTCTATGTAGTAAGTGCTCAACATTAATTAAAATGGTTTAAGAGCAATTTGAAAAGTCGCCATGTGAGACACTCTCCTAAGGGAGAAATCAAGTAACGACAGTACACAAAACCTTAAACAAAGTCGCTTATATAAGACTATCCATCCCATGGTTTTTAGAAGCCACAGGATCCTGATAAGGCAGAGCTTCATGACCATCATGGTGATGATTCAGGACTAGGCTTGGAGGGGTCATCTCATCTAGAATGGAGGAAAGTGAACTCTCAACAATGCTACTACTGGCTCCACATTTGAATTAGCTGAAACAAACAACAACAAAAAATAAGCTAAAACTTTTTAGTAATTTTATTTATGTATTTTTTGTTTTTTTTTTTTTGATTTGGAGCCTTGACCTGTTGGGTTCCAGTGATCCTTCCACCTCAGCCTTCCAAGTAGCCGGAACTACAGGTGCGCGCTACCACACCTGGCTAATTTTTTGATTTCTTGTAGAGATGAGGTCTCGCCAAGTTGCCCTGGCGGGTCTCGAACCCGCGGGCTCAGGCAATCCACTCACCTCAGCCTCCCAAAATGCGGGATTACAGGCTGAGCCACCGAGCCCGGCCAGTAATTTTGTTTAAAAGTTAAGCAAAATCTACCAACCATCCCCGAACCTGTCTTATATATGAATGAAATGACCATGTTCCAAAAACAAACATGATCTGAGAAAGTCCAGTCTCTGGACAATTATGATAACTAACTCAGCACTCCCTGCACAACAAATTCAGTACTACACCAGACTTATGGAAAGTAAATGTTCTACCCTAGCATGGTGGTTCATGCCTAATTCCAGCGCTTTGGGAGGCAGAGGCAAGAGGATTGCCTGAGTCCAGGGGTTCAAGAACAGCCTGGGCAACTTGGCAAGACCTCATCTCTACAATAAATCAAAAGATTAGCTGGGTGTGGTGGTGCACACGTGTAGTTTCAGCTCCTTGGACAGCTGAGGCGGAAGAATCGTTAAGCCCAGCATGTCGAGGCTGTGGTGGCCGTGAGTGTGTTACTGCACTCCAGCCTGCGCAACAGAGTGATACTCCGACTCAAAAAAAAAAGAGTAAATGTTCTACAACCCCCCATTTTATTAAGAGCTCACATGAACTCTTTCAAGGTTTCAGCAGGTCTTTTCAGTCTTGCCAGAAGCAAGTTAACACAGTAGCAGAAATGAGAGCTTAGCCGTCAAGACATAACTGCTGCGGCTCCAGCAGCTACTGGCACTGACACACGTCAATGGAGAGCATGGCCATGGCCATCTGCAAAACCTCCAGATTGGTAAGATGCACTCATTGCATTTCTTTTGAAGAACTTTCAAATGTTTTTAGAAAAAAAAAACCCCACACTGTATGTTTAAAAAGTGATCCTATCCAAATTGGCTTTTATTTATTAATAATAAAGTCTATTGACACACTGCTGGCAAATATAGACACAAAAATTATAAAAATAAACCAGTAGAGCCGGGCTCGGTGTCTCAGCCTGTAATCCCGCGCCTTTGGGAGGCTGAGGTGAGTGGATTGCCTGAGCCCGCGGGTTCGAGACCCGCCTGGGCAAGCAAGACCTCATCTCTACGATAAATCAAAAAATTAGCCGGGCGTGGTAGCGCGCACCTGTAGTTCCAGCTACTTGGAAGGCTGAGGCGGAAGGATCGCCGGAGCCCAGCAGGTCGAGGCTGTGGTGGCCGGGAGCGGCCACTGCACTCCAGTCTGGGCAACAGAGTGAGACTCCAACTCAAAAAAAAAATAAAAATAAAAAAAAATAAACCAGTAGATATTTAAGGGCAGATGCAAAACCATTAAAGTTCTTGTATATTTTTTATACTGTAACAGTTACTAGAAACTAGATTTATTAAGAAAAAAAAGCAAGGCGCAAATGATCAAGTACTGTTACCAATTGTGTTTTTAGGAAGAGAGAGGCCGGGTGTGGTGGCTCACACCTGTAATCCCGGCACTTTGGGAGGCAGAGGTGAGAGGATTGCCTGAGCCCAAGGGTTTGAGACCAGACTGGGCAACTTGGTGAGACCTCATCTCTACAATAAATCAAGAAAAATTAGCCAGGTGTGGTAGCACGCATAGGGTGCGGTGGCTGTGAGCGTGCCACTGCACTCCAGCCTGGGTGACAGAGACTCAGACTAAAAAAAAGAAGAGAGACAGACACTCCTACGTATCTCTGAAAGGATACTTAAGAAACTGCAATCAGTGGTTTCCAGGGAGTGGGGAGGAAGCTCAAATTCACTGAGTGTCCTTTGGTGCTATTAAAATTTTTTAAAAAATCATTTCATGTACAAATGGTTGAAATATTTTGATTAGCAGTTGTATTTAAGACTAAACACTTAACGGATTTGACAATTATATACCACAAGGAATTTAAAAATTCCAAGCACTTTTGGAATTTTTTCATAAAGAGGTTTGCAAGGTAAGAAATGAGTGAGAAATGCTGATGCAGAACATATTTTATTGCAGTGATATTTTCATGAAGAATTTCATTTCCAAGGGTGAAATATTTCAGGGGGTATGTGAAGACTATAAGCTGACAACAGTGGTCAAGGTTAGATTTTTTTTCTTTCCTAAGAAAAAAGGTTTGTGCAAATATTTAAGAGACTTGAGACCATCACTTTTAAGTAAAAAATTGAAATATCTTACAGTGAGTTTTAGGTCTGCTTGACAGAAGAATCAAGATTAATTTACAGCTAGCCATTAATACGCTACTCACCTGCATGTTATTCAAGAAAAGAAAAATGTCAATATACAAGAATAATGAAGTGTTTTTATTTTCTGCT
>CAUYQG010091941.1:0-21707 GCA_963574415.1 Tarsius wallacei
AGGGAGGGGGAGAGAGAAGGTGGTAGAGGGAGGAGGGGGGAGAAGGGGGGGAGAGTCAGTAGGGGTGGCGATAGCTTCAAGGACAGCCCTGTTCCACCTGGGAACAGGCACAGTAGGATGGCCACAGTGCATGTCCATTCCCACCCAGCTCCCCCAAAGCCGTTTCCCAGTGTAAAGAGAAGGGAAGGTAACTCTTAAGGGGGCCGGTCCAGTCTCCCTGAGTTGCAGTGCCTGCTTATTTCCGTAAACTCTTGAACCGCACTCCTGGAAGTCCGCCCCCACCCTTCTGCCGATCTGACATTGGCTCCTGGGCTGGGAGAAGGAGTTGGATGACTGAAGATGCTCCTTAGGATTTTTCTCTTCTGGAGGGCCTGTCCCTAGGGGTGACACATTTTCTGCCCCTCTGGGCCCCAAGTTTGCCAAGGCAGACTCTGTTAGGAAGAGGGTGGGGGAAGGGGTGAGGGGAGACCAGCAGCTCTGGGGGGAGGGGAGAGAGCAGGATAAATTGGAAATGAGGTGTTGAGAAGACCCGGTGGGCAAGCTGTCCTCTTCAATGCTGCTTTTCCAAAATGCGAGTCCGTCTGTCTGACTCCTGACTCCACGGTGCGGTGGGCTGTTTGGGACATGAGGAGTGGGATGGAGAGGGAGGTGTGCTTGGTGGTTCCCCTCCCATCCCTCCGGCATCTCCTCTCTGTTGAACTTCTTAATGGCCAGTGCTTTGCTAATTTCTAAAAGTGGATGATCTCAGTGGATCAGCACGGCGCCCTGTGTAGTTTGCTTTATTGTACCCGTGTGGCAGACATGGACATTGAGGCTCAGAGAAGCTAAATAGCTTGCCCAAGGTCAGTCAGTAAGTAGGTGGCAGAACTGGCATTCACACCCTTGCCATCCTGATGCCAAGATCCACGAGCTTTCTGGTGCAACATGCTGTCTTTTGAGGAAGGCTATGGAAACCTCAGGGGTGTAAGTAAACCAGGATACTTCTTCTGTCAGGACCCTTTGGGGATATCTTAATTCCAAGACCGGAGCTTCCTGGAACTTTCTGGAACGGGCTGAACATAAGATGGGGCTGGGTGATTCCCATGTTTGCTCCCTATCTCTCTCCTGCTCCCAGAGTCATTGCTGGGCTGGGCCTATTGAGGTACATCTTTCCCTAGATTCAGGGACAGTTCCCATGAGTCTGAAGGCAGAGCTCCAAATTCTATTCTGCCTCAGGACACTGGGGTGTCATGCAAACAACTAGATTAAGGGAGATCTGGATTCCAGTTCTGTTTTCCTACTGGATCCCTGTGTGGCCTCAGGGGAGTCACTTCACTTCTCTGAGCCTCAGTTTCTTTATCCATAAAATGGGAGTACTCAAACCTCCATTTAGAGTGTCATTGTGACAACCCAGCAGAAAAATGGTTTCCGTAATTAGAAAGTTCTGTGCAGAGAGAGGGCATGGCTACTATTTCCTCCTAGGGGGGATTTCCATCCCCTCTCGTGTAACAGGGTGGGGGAGGGACACATTGCAGGACAGACTGTTTTCCAGCAGAAGTGAGGACTCTGTGTGGTCTCCCCATCACTCTGAACTCCTCTCTCTAAAGATTTGCCTAAGGCCATGCAGTATTGGTCCCCACCACCTGATGGGCTGCAGAGTCCGTGTCTGATTCTTAAACTCTCAATTTGCTGACCATGTGCAAAAAGTGCTAGAAAACAAAAATAACTCTTTTTAGGAGGGAAAAGAAAACCTTATACATTTGAACTCCCATGATGGAGAATTTGTCATTATAGGATTTACCCACATTATAAAAAAAAAACAACAACTCATCAAATTAAGACAGAAGAAAAATGATTCAGTTTCAGTGTAACTTCTGAACAAGCATATTAAAACAAACTTATATGTCACGGCTATGTTTTCATTAAACTAGGGACTGCTCCCTGAAAAAATGTTCGCCTATTCAGAGTTCATGTCTGTGGATGCACTTAAACCTGAACCTCTTATTTATTTATTTACTTATTTATTTACTTTTCTTTGTAGAGACGAGGTCTTGCTATGTTGCCCAGGCTGGTCCTGAACTGGATTCAAGTGATCCTCCCCGTCTCAGCCTCCCAAAGTGCTGGGATTACAGGGGTGAACCACCACGCCTGGCTCTGGGCCTCTTTACTATAGACTCTAAGCCAACCCTAGGTCAGGCTGGCGTCCAAGAGTGACATTTCCCCCCTCATTCAGGAAAGCCAACAAATTATTTCTGAAACGCATTGGGTCATTAGGTCAAAATGCAGGACGGGAAGAAGCAGAGGGTGTTTGGGTTAATGTATCACTTAACTTGGTGTGATGTATCACACCTAACTTGGTGTGAGAGCCAAAGACGGCCCTCGCATGGTACCCTTAAGAGCAGAACCACTGGCTGGTGAAGTTTAATGACGTCTCCGTGCCCTGAACAGTGCGAAGATGCTTCTGAAGTCCTAGAAAGACGGCTTTGCCCAAGAAGAAAGCCAGAACCAGGTAAAGCAATTCTGCAATGCAGTCAATCTCCAGCAGGTGGCAACAGCTTCCTTTAATATCCTTCCAAACCCATTGGATTACAAACAGGAAGTGAACATTCCTGGATTAGGGAGTGATTAACAATGAGGTTTTCTGTTCTCTCTCGTCCTCTTTTCTCTCTGAGACAAGCCATCCCTAACTTACTAAATTCTCAGCTAGCAGCAACATCCAGACAGAAAGCAAACAAGGACCCCAAGTACACAGGGGTTAACACGCTCGTCACCACCTAGGAGAGTCAGGATGCTTGTAAATTCCGTTCCAGTCTCAGCCAGCCATTGGGGGACCCATGCCTTAGCAGCTTCCTCAACCAGCATCCCGCTGTTTCATACCTGCTGCAGCAGGCAATGTGACCAAGAGCTGCCTGCAGGAGCTAGGGAAAACAGCTCTTGGCAAAACAAGAGAGAGGACTATTAAGTATGAGATAATTGTTAGGGGAAATATGACCAGCTCTTGCATCTTTTAATATACCTAGCACTTTATCTGTATCGATCTGCTTCTGCTAAAGAGGAAATTCAGAGTTTATCTACCTGTCTGTGCAATCAAGTGTGTTGCTGGACCTATTGGCAAATTACAGGAGCCCCACTGGGATCTTGCCTTTTAGGTTCTAATTTCCGCACCCATGGCAAACATGAATAATCAGCAAAGTTAATCAACACTTTATCTCCCAGGTGCTGTGCGTGTCCAATATCCTGAAATTTGAACGGCAAGCAGGCAACAGGAATTCCCAACTCTGGTCGGGAGGATGCTCAGTATCAGAGCCCCAATAGAGCAAATCATTTAAGAGTCAGGAGGAGGGAATGTGAATATCTTGAGGCCCTAAGAAATCGTTAAAGTTAGGAAGACAATGTGACTAAGCACTTTAAAACGCCATGTGAACAGCCAGCCCTGATGCCAGCCGAGACAAGGTATGCCCTCTTCAGAGAGACTTTACAAACCCACTTACTCGTAGAAAGTCGTCCATCCTGTTTCGTCACTCTTGGTGGCTAGGAGCCCAGTGTTCCCGTCATAGGTCATGAGGCCAAGCTCCAGGTTCTGTGTGGACACGACCTTGAGGCCTCCGTTGGTGCCCACAGTGAGGGTGATGATCTGATTGTCGGGCATGAGCAGGTGACGGGGCATGCCACTACTGTCCCGCCGTATCTTCAGGGAATTGCCATTATTGTCAATCAATTCAGTGACATCATTGTCGGTGCTATAAGTGAAATTGTATAAGTACTCCCCTGTCACCAGGCTCACAGTATACTGGTGGATGCCATCGGCGTTGAAGACGTACAACTCCTGCTCTCCGGGGGATGCAGCCTCATACTGATTGAAGGCATTAAGAACAGGCTTGTTCTTGCTGACAGCCCTGATCCGAATATTTCCAAGGTCTGCGATGTAGATGGTGCCGTCTGGAGCTACAGCTAAGGATGATGGGGAATTCAAGATGGCGTCCGTCGCGTAGGCATCATCTCCTGAGTAGCAGTTGCAATTGACATCGTTCTTGCAGTCACAGTCTGAGGCTGCCCCAGCTAAAAGACAGATCTCCCCGTTGGTTGTTACCTGGCGTAGACGGTTGATCTTCTTCTCATCTGTCTCGGTGATGTAGAGGACCCCAGTGTGAGAGATGGCAATGGCACTGGCTGACTCCAGAGCAGAGTGAATGGCTAGTTTGCTAAGCGAGTAGTCAATGCCAGGGACCTGGCAGTGCATGGGGCGTCCCGCAATGATGCTGACTTGGTGGTTCTCAGTGATCCGCAGGATGACGTTGTTCTCTAGAACATACAGGGAGTTATCCATGGGGTTGACGGCAAGGTCTGTTGGCCACTCCAGGCGAACCTGTGGATGACGTGGTATCGGATTAGAGAACAGGCCTTAATACATTCACTTATGCTGGCTTTATGCATCTAGGGAGACAGACTGCGCTTTTTACTAACTGATGTACTTTGGATGTTAGTCTCTTCCAAATCTCCTCCAGAAATTTGATCTGCAGTGTTGGTGGTGGGGCCTGGTGGGAGGTGCTTGGGTCGTGGGGATGGATGCCTTGAGTTCTGGCTCTATTAGTTTCCAAGAGAACCGATTTGTCAAAACGAACCTGGCACCTTTCTCCCTTTTCTCTTCCTCTCTCTTGTTCCCTCTCTTGCCTGAGAGGGAGGAGTGGAGAGGGGGAGGAGGGGGAGGAGGAGGGGGAGGGGAGGGGGAGGGGGAGAGGGAGGCTCCTTTGGCCTTCCAAATAAACCTAATTTCTTTATAAATAACCCAGCCTCGGGTATTCCTTTATTTTTATTATTATGTTTTTGAGTCAGGGTCTCTGTTGCCCAGGCTGGGGTACAGTGCCACAACCATGGCTCACCACAGCCTCGACCTCCTGGGCTCATAGGATCCTCCTGCCTCAGCCTCCTGAACAGCTGGGACTATAGGCATGCGCCCCCATGCCCAGCTAATTTATCTTTATATTCTGTAGAGATGAGGTCTTGCTATGTTGCCCAGGCTAGGTATTCTTTTATAGCAATGCAAAATGGACTAAGACACGAACATACTGTATCAGAAATGCTCATCATGGAGCCAGTTGCCCATTGCCCATGCTAAGTGTACACAATGAAGAGACCATGTAAAAAAAAATGTCTCCTTTTATATCATCTGCCATGATTAGAACAGACCACCAGCTCAACCTATGATGCTTGGTAGTCCCAGATGATTGGACCAGAGTCAGAGCTATCATAGATGGTTGCACAGGTAGTTCACTGCACAAGAAGCCAGCGCAATCCATCTCACACCCTGCTCCTCAAATCGAGGCCCTGAGGAGTCTATATTCATTTAGAGGAGGCACCTGAATCTAATTCACAAAGAGAAGCCACATGGCTTGGAAGGTTGCCCTCACCCAAGGACAGTCAAAGTCAAAGCGCAGGCTGGTCAGCAATCTACAACTTTGAGTGTTTGCTTGAAAAAAAATGAACTGAACACATTTTTTTCTCTGCGGAATTTGAAACAAAAAGAATCTCAGTAGCAAGTTGTCAGTTTGTTGTAGAATTTGAGCTGAAATTTATGAGGTTGGCCAAAGGGTTGAAAAGGCCGTTATAGAAAGGGTGAACGTGTATGCCAGGCTGTTTGAGAACAAATGCTGTATGTTTGAGCGAGCCTCTGTTCTCTGCCTTCGAAAGGGCCCAGACTAAACACACACTCTGGGGACGACTGCAGAGGGCTCTTCGCTAGTTACTACCGCACAAAGTAAAGGTTTATATAGTGAGGATGCAATCATTTCCGATTAACAGGGAAGTTTGGATTGACATCGAACCCTGTACGGTACATTCTCAAACCTGTAATAATGATGGAGAAGACAGGTAATTACACAGCAACTTCCACCCTGTAATCTGCCACGGCTGGAGTGTGTCACCAGCTCGTCTTTGAACAGAATCTCTCTCTCTTACTCCTGACATCTCCCATTCTATCTTTCTGTCTCAGCATCTCAGACCTTCTCCAAACAAACCTGTGATCTGCATCTCTACCTCCTCCCTCTCATTCCACTTCCAGCCCAAATAGGAAGTTGGTGAGGACTTCAGGTCAAGAAGGAGGTGTTGCTCAGTGATAAGAAGAGAGAGTCTCACCTGGGCTACGTCCATGCTGGAATCACAGCTCAGTGGCCGGACAGCAGTGAGGTCATTGGAGCCCAGTAGGGTGGAGATGATTCCGTTCTGGTCCACCTTCCGGATCATGGTGGCGTCGACAAAGTACATGAGTCCATTCTTGTCTACGGCAATACCTGGACAAGACAAGCGGTGGGAGATATCACTTGGAATGGAGTGGGTCTCGTGGGCTGGGGGGCAGGGAGTGCCTTGCCGGGCACACCCTGCTTAGACCAAGGACCTTAGTGGGGTGGGTTAGCACGCTCCGAGCAGTGGTTCTCAGCCTTTTAAGGCAAGACCCTTTCTCTCTGCCCGAGAGAAATGGTGGGATTTGTGGAATCCCTGGGGGCACCGACTGTATCCCCAATCACCTTCCTCATACTGAAGAAAGCACCTCTGGCCACAAATGAACCCAGGTTGCGAGTGAATGAATGAGTGAGGAAATAGCCTCACATCTGCTTGCTTTAGAAGTTATTTTCAGTAGGGCATGGTAGCTCATGCCTGTAATCCCAGCACTTTGGGAGGCAGAGGCGAGAGGATTGCCTGAGCCTAGGGGTTCGAGACCAGCCGGGGCAACTTGGCGACACCTTGTCTCTACAATAAATAAAAAAATTAGCTGGGCGTGGTGGTGCACACCTTTAGTTCCAGCTACTTGGGAGGCTGAGGCGGAAGGATCGACTGAGCCCAGCAGGTCGAGGCTGAGGTGGCCGTGAGCGCACCACTGCACTCTAGCCTGGGCAACAGAATGAGACTCCGACTCAAGAAAAAAAAAAAAAGGAAGTTATTTCCAAAGGTCTTTGCTCTAAAAATTATTAGCAAATTACTCAGATACCCTTCCCAACTGATTGTAACAATATGGTTGAGAAACAATGGTTCTTGTGGTCACAGACTGATAATTCAAAGTGTATTCTCCAGGAACATCCCAATTAAGCCCTGACTCCAACCAGCACTTCAGTCCCCTGGGGGGACATAGCATTTCGCTGCTGAAACCAGTGTCCTCTATTTTTTTTTTTCCGTCTGCCCAAGTACAAGTCTTGGCCACTTTAATCCATGCTGCCCACTGCTTTTATGGTAGCTAAAAATGCTTACAGGAATTGGGATCTCAAATGATTGCTCCTTAGCCTTAAGTATTTTTAGTCATTTCCGTTTGACCTTTTTTTTGAATTGGGTTCTCATTCTGTCACCCATGCTGGAATGCAGTGGCCTGATCACAACTCATAGCAGCCTCAACTTGCTGGGTTCAGGTGATTCTTCTGCCTCATCCTCCTGAGTAGCCGGGACTACAGGCATGCATTATAATGCCCAGCTAATTTTTTGGATTTTTTTGTAGAGATGAGGTTTCACTATATTGCCCAGGATGGTCTCAAACTCCTGGCCTCAAGCAATACTCCCACCTTGGCCTTCCAAAGTGCTGGGATTATAGGCGTGAGCCACCACATCTAGCCTTTTAGTAATTTTCAAAGAGAGATCCAGAGGTTCCAAGACCTCCCCATCCTTGACCCCTGGATTTTTTTTTTTTAAGTTGGAGTCTCTCACTCTGTTGCCCAGGCTGGAGTGCAGTGGCACGCTCACAGCCACCACAGCCTCAACCTGCTGGACTCAGGTGATCCTTCTGCCTCAGTCTTCCAAGTAGCTGGAACTACAGGCATGCGCCACCACACCTGGCTAATTTTTTGATTTATTGTAGAGATGAGGTCTCACCAAGTTGCCCGGGCTTGCCTCAAACCTGTGGGCTCAGGCAATCCTCTCACCTTAGCCTCCCAAAGTGCTGGGATTATAGGTGTGAGCCACCAAGCTGGGCGACCCCTGGCTAATTTTTTTGACATTTTGTAGAGATGAAGTCTTGCTATGTTGCCCAGGTTCATCTTGAACTCCTGGGCTCAAGCAATTCTCCTTTCTTGGCTTCTCAAAGTGCTGAGATTACAGGCATGAGTCATCACGCTGGCCTCCATTCTTTTTTTATTTTTTGAGTTGGAGTCTCACTCTGTCACTCAGGCTGGAGTGCCGTGGCACATTCATGGCCACTCCAGCGTCACCCTACTGGGCTCAGGCGATCCTTCCGCTTCAGCCTTCCAAGTAGCCAGAACTACAGGCGCGCGCTACCACGCTGGCTAATTTTTAAAAATTGTGCAGAGATGAAGTCTCACCAAGTTGTCCAGGCTGGTCTTGAACCTGCAGGCTCAGGCAATCCACTTGCCTCTACCTCCCAAAGTGCTGGGATTACAGGTTGAGCCACCGAGCCTGGCCATCTCATTCTTAATTACTAACATTTATTGAGCATTTACAACATGTCAGATACTGTGCTTTGGACTTTATATACATTGTTGCCTAACTTGAAGGTCTGGGAGTGACCAGAGGCCTCTCGCTGGATGTTGTTCTGTCTCCAACCCATACAACTGGCTCTGGGGCCATTTGGCGCACATTTCCTCTGACTGCCCGTGACTGGCAGCAGTAAGAAACCTCCAGGCCCAATCCATTTCACTTTCCATTTGTAGCATATGTGGGTGAGAAAGTTTACTTTGGATTCATAAGTAAATTAAATTTTTTCTTTTCTTTTCTTTTTTTTTTTTTTTGAGTTGGAGTCTCACTCTGTCACCCAGACTGGATTGCAGTGGCCGCTCCCAGCTACCGCAGCCTCGACCTGCTGGGCTCCGGCAATCCTTCCGCCTCAGCCTTCCAAGTAGCTGGAACTACAGGCGTGCGCTACCATGCCCGGCTGATTTTTTTTTGATTTATTGTAGAGATGAGGTCTCGCCTGCCCAGGCGGGTCTTGAACCCGCAGGCTCAGGTAATCCACTCACCTCAGCCTCCCAAAGCACGGGATTACAGGCTGAGCCACCGAGCCCGGCTTTCTTTTCTTTTTAATCACCCACCCACACACCCAAAGCAATCTCTACGCGTTCTATGTAGGGAAGGCTGTGTTTTGAACTGTTGGGCTTAGTTTAGCTCCAATGAGAAGAAAGCCAAGGTGACTGCAAGCTCTCTCTGGGGTGGGGAACGTTTCCCTGGTGGTCTTTACCTCGTGGGCTCATCAGGGTCGCATCGATCGCCTTCCCTCCATCCCCACAGCGGGCTTCATCAAAGGGCAAACACTGCTCTCCGGTCCCTGCCACCACTTCGGAATTCCCGGCCAGGTCTTTGGCTCCGCTCAGAGACTTGACACGGTAGATCCTGCGACTGTTGGTGTCAGACACGTACAGCGAGCCGGACACGGGGTCCACGGCCAAGTAGTACTTGTGCGCCGGGTTGTTGCTTTGGTAGAAGAAGCACAAAGAGAAATGAGGAGGGGGCTGTGCAGCTGGCCTCCTGGCTCAAACAGATGACAAAAACCCTAGCGAGACTCTCACCTTTTCTAATGTCTTTCTACTTTAGTGAACTGGAAAGAATCTAACATCACACTCGGTGTTCTAACACATCATGGCTCTTAGCTACTTCTAACTGGACTCCGGCTCCTCTTAGCTATCCTAGAATTCATCGTTTCCCATCATGCAAAACGACTGTTGCTTCATTTAGCTAGAATGAGAGAGCCCACTCAGGTCCTGTGCCTATGAGCAGGATAGCTGTTCAAGACCAACCACGGAACACGTGTGTGCCAGCCTCCCTTGCTTCCCCCTAGGGGCTTAGTATATTCTCAAATTGGGGGGTGGAGGAACATTTCCATGAGACAATGTTCTCTTGTTAATCTATGCCTCCTCAATGCCGCCAAGCTACTACATCATGAATCCCGGGGCAACCAGGAGTTTTCCTAAATTTTCGATGGGAAGCTCCCCAGAGCCACCCCCAATGCCCAGCCTCAGGCCTTCTTTACTGTTACTCAGTAAGTCATTTGGCTGCGTTGGGTCCTAGCTTTCCTATTTCAAAGATGAAGAAATCAAATGGGATCATCAAGAATGCTCCTCTGGGTCAAAACCCTGTGGTTCTCCCCTTTGTAGTGTCTGCTACTCACTGGAGGTTGGGACCAGATGGGTACTCATGCTATCCTTACACTGGTTGTACAAATCACCACCTCTCGGATGCAAACAGTATTTGCCTCTCTGCCCCAATGTGGAAGAGCAGGTTTTGGTACCACAGGCCTACAATGAGCACAGTTCTTTTTTCCCCCCTGCAACTTTTTGATTGTGCTTTGGAATGATGGGAGGAGAGGGCCTGAGAGAGGTAAGGGGAAGGTGACGGTGATGATAATGCTGGATGCATTTGTCCTGTAGACATTAGCTGGCAAATTACTAATTCAAATACTACCATTGGGGTTCTTCCCTGATTTTAGGAAAACAAGAACTAAGAAGCTATTTTTAGGAACAATTTGTGAGTTGAGACCATCTTTAATTCCAGCTTCTCCTCAGGTTGCTATTAAGACACATAATTGAACTAGATAGAAGTCAAGGTCTTTTTAAAATGCCAGCCCAGGTAACTAGTTTGAAAGAGTAGACTACCTGGTTCCTTTCCTTTCCTTCCTTATTTTTCCTTTCTTCTTTTTTGGCTATTAAGTCATTAGAGAATATCTATGTATGCAAAACAAATTAGGGCAGAAAGGGAAAAATTCATGCCATTTCTTAATTAGATGCTGCACTCTGTTACTGAACGAACAGGAGCTGGCAAGATCAACAAAAGGATCAAGGCATTGCACATCTGTGCCTATCTATGAGTGAGATAATTAATTTTGGACTTTCTAGGGAGCCTGATTCAAGGAGACTTTTCAAAATCTCTGGTGGAAGTGCAGGCAGTGGGGTGGGAGGCCAGTTCTTGCTTGGGGTGACCGTTCTTCCCCATGGCCTCATATTCATTTCAATCAATATTCTTGCAGAGATGCTCAGGTCAGAGGGACAAACATACTTCTACATCTTTGGCTGTGGCCAAGATCAAATGAGGTATGTGAGTTTCCTCAAAAAATGTTCTTCAGGGGCATTTTTGTTTCTTTTAAAAATTTGGCTCAAATGGGGTGCCTATAACCAGCCAATTTTAGGGTGCCTGAGAAGAAGAAGGTAGAGGACTTTTTCTCTGTACGAGCTTTTCACTGACTATGATGATCTCGTGCAATGTGACACTACTCTTTGTCTAATTTTGACCTAATCTCACAAAGGAGCCCCCTCCATGTTTCATTTCAAGGAGTGAGGAAAAGTATTCTTTTGAGTAGTGGTATAAATTGCTTTGGTTTTTCTCTTCCACATAAAAATAAGGTCACTTTTCTTCAAGAAAACTCATGTTCCATCCATTTTAGTGCAGTATATGTGTGTTTGAACATCTATGTGAGTTTTACGCTTCATCTGTGAATTATGCCTGTATGGTTTTAAATGATAACCTTGGATCAATGAAATGACCAAGACCATTTAGACAAAAAGTACTTGGCCTACATCCTTCATACGCCTCAAAAGTGATTTAACTCCACGAAAATTCTCAATGCATCTGACTGTTGGACTCATTCTGACCAGCAGATTGGCAATTAACTTTTTTTTTTTGAATGACCATATATCTAGGGGAAAAAAATCATTAATGAGTTGAAAATGAGTTTTTGACCCGTTTCCAGTTCATTAAAGCTTTTGTGAACCCAGTCCAGCATTTACAAAAGCCAGAAGTTTGCCTCAACTGTTTAGCCCAATTATGGACTGCACTGAGCAGTCGGGATAAAAGTTCGCTGAGGGTTCATTATCTTGCACTTGCATCTCCCGGAAATTCTAATTACTGTCAGCTTATTTGGTTGCTTTTTGACTGCATTTCATAATTGCTAAAGCTTATCATATCCACAACACACAATTAGCACATAAAAAGTTACTATATTTGGTACATAAAAATATACAACATTACACAAGAAGCACAAAACAAAAAAGCAAACACAAGGAAGCAAACGAACCATATCAAATTATATGGGAAAGAGTTCTTCATCTTACCTATGTTTAAACTCTTTATTTCTTTATAGAAAGAAAACAGAAAGGAAAAAAGAACAAACAGTTAGCTGAAGAATTGATGATAAAGCAAACATAACATTTTTGTTTCTTGTATAAAGGGGCCCAGTAAAGGCAGTCTTTTTCTTTTTTCCCCTGTAACTGACAGCTCTTGGCTCAGTAACTTGAGAAGCACCCCTGATTTTGGACTCCTCCCAGACACTGAAAAATCTGGACAGAACTGCATGAATTCTCTGATCAGCAATGTGGCTGTCATGAGACACAGGTGGCATCAGGTGAAATAGGCCTTCTGGCTAATGAAGAGATGGCGAATGGGTTTCATCTTGGGTGCCAACATCTACTGACTTGCAATGGCTGCTGGGAGTGTGGTGGTAGCAGGATTTTAAAAGTCAAATTCAAATTCAGCTATCAAGGATACTGTGACTCCTTTGTAATGCCTGCCCTGGGTGTGGAAAGGGACATGGTAACACTTGTACCCTCTATTTTCCATTGGAACATTACAGGGTAGCATCAGTATACCACTCAAGAGAAGGACCCTGGTCACACTCTTTCGCAGTTGGGCAAAGGCTCTGTTGAACTCCAAGAGACTGACCCATTTCCTATCCCTGCTCTAGGCCATCTTCCTTCTCCCCATCTCACTTGGTGTGGGACCCCAAATATGCATTCTTTCTCACAGGTAACATCCAATACTGCGATAACATCCACAAATTAAATTTACAGGTAATAACATGCTCTTGCAATTGTAGCCAAAGACTCCAGTGATCATTCCTTATTGGAGAACTAGTAAATGTTTTCTTTAAAAAATTGTTATTTTAAGGGCAAAAATATATTGAATTTCAATAGGAAAGTGGCTGAAAGTTAACATTAGGGAGACAAAAGGACACGAGGGTCTCAAGTAAGGAGAATTGCTCCCATTCTTGAGGCTTCTAGGCCAACATGGAAGAAGCTCCCCACTTCTCTCTTCCTTCCAGTTGAGGGGGAGGCTTCAGGGAAGGAACAAAGAGTTTAATGGCCCGATTCCTGCTTACATGTGGCTCAGGCCTCTGCCGGGGGCCATCATTAGTAATGGGTTTGCATAGGGATTACATTTTTATATTTTATTCCAATGTGTTAGTTTTTGCAAAAAAAAAAAAAAAAAGTTAATTAAATGATGCTGATAACTCCTGAGCGCTGACTGACATAGTGCAATTTGAGATTCATTTTGCAAAGCCTGGTGTGTCAGGGTGGCAGCCGGGAATTCGCGCATCTATTTTATACTGCTTAATGAAAGTGAAATGTTATCTGCCACCAGTGGTAGTCATATTTGGCTCTTAATTATTGCAATATCAATTTCACTTTTTTTTTTTTTAGTCAAGATTTTGTAAAAAAGTCTGGATAGGATTTGGGTCTGCAGACCTGACCTACTTCTTTCCTAAGAACATCTCTGCTTTAAGTTGATTAATATACTATCTGTGTTGGGGAACGGAGAAGGGCAGAGGCGAGGGACCAAGTCACTGGAGAGTGTATAGAGCTCAAATGATCACATGAATATGAGCTCTGGAGAAAGGCTGAGGCCACTGCCATTCTAGTCTGGGGTCATAGCAGGTTGGGTGCTTAGCAGGCCACAAAACAAAATAAGAGCATCATGAGTCAGTCGATGAAGATGCATATAGACACCCTCCTTACAAGGGCCAGGCCTGGGCTTTGTGTGCATGACCTCAATAACACTGACCATCTAGGTGAACCCTTCGAGGAATAAGTGGTGTCTCAGATTTAAGAATGCAGATGGATTAGCCCTTCACGCTGCAGAGGCTCAATGACTCTGTGAAGGTTTCAGGGTCCTTCCTAGCAATCTCAGCCTGTCTTGTAGAGCTGTCATCATGCTGTCTTGTGATTTATGTTTGTGTGATTGTCTTCCACACTTCATTGTGAACAGGACATGGCTTACTCATCTGTGTATTGCAGATACTTAGTGGAGAGCCCAGGAGAAACTGAGGACTGGGAAAGTGGGTTCTTGAGTGAAAGAAGCAAGGACTGAGGCTGATTCCCCTAGTGCTGGGCAGCCATCACTTGGACTAAGTCCAATCCCTCATGTTCTGTTTCAAATTACAAAGCTACCGTCAGTTGAGACTGTTGTCTCTTGCCGTTCCAACTCCCCCTGTGTCTCATTTTCCCCTTGGACAGAGTGGAATTGGTATAGCCATGGTTTTTCTTTTTGTTGTTGTTGTTATTGTTGTTCTAACTAAAGGAGAGTTGACTTGAGATACATTTAGTTTAGTTTTCGGAGGATGTGCTTACATGGTGTATAGACCCTTCAGTGTCCAGTTAACGTATTGCTAGCCATTCTGGAATAGAAGTGGCTTTAGGAGTGCTCCTGCCCACTGGGTTGATTTATTTAGCATCACCGTAGAAAGTGTAAGGCCTAATGTAGAATTCATATCTCACTACTACAAGGACATTAATGACAAGCTAGATAATGAGCATCAATCCAAAGAGCATTTAGATTATTCACTCCACAAGGAGAATTGAAATGCTCAGAAATGCCACAAAGGAAACTTGATAAAGGGTTTCCCAAGTTTTGTAACTCTGGCAATTTATATATCACCAATAATCAATTGTGAACATTAAAAATGTTTTCTAATTTTTCAATAATCTGAAACAAATTCTGATCAGCCATACAGGAGAAAAGATAGAATATTTCTTTATTCTTTCTATAATGAAATTAAAAAATAACTGTGATATTAAAAGACAATTAAAGAGTATGCAGCCAAAAAGTGTAGAAAACAAGTATCATGGAAGTGTCATAGATGTTAACACAATTATTCGGTTATCTGTCTGGATTTTGTGATGTTTGCGCCAGTTGCTGGATTTTTAAAAATTTTAAAAAATTTTTTGGTTTTTTTTTTCTCATCTTAAATAATATTCCATTTCTTTTCTCAGTTTTTTTTTTTTTTTTTTTTTGAGTCGGAGTCTCACTCTGTTGGTCAGGCTGGAGTGCAGTGGCATGCTCACAGCCACCTTAGCCTCAATCTGCTGGGCTCAGGCTATTCTGCCTCAGCCTTCCAAGTAGCTGGGACTACAGGTACATGCCACCATGCCTGCTAATTTTTTGACTTATTGCAGAGACAAGATCTCACTAAGTTGCCCAGGTTGGTCTCAAACCCCTGGAATCAGGCAGTCTTCAAGCCTTGGCCTTCCAAAGTGCTGGGATTACAGGCATGAGCCATCATGCCTGGTTTCTTTTCTTATTTTATTTTTTCTTAGAGAGAGCACCCGAAATTGCTTTAGGCCTTGTGAAATCTGTATCTGTCCTCGTCCTTGTTCAAAGGTTTTTTTTTTTTTTTTGAGACAGGGTCTCACTCTGTCACCCAGGCTAGAGTGCAGTGGCACGATCATTGCTCACTGCAGCCTCGACCTCTTGGGCTCAGGTGATCCTTCTGCCTCAGCCTCCAGAATAGCTGGGACTATAGGCATGCACCACCATGCTCAACTAATTTTTTTATTTTTTATTTTTGTAGTGATGAGGTCTTACTATGTTGCCTAGGCTGGTCTCGATCTCCTGGGCTTAAGTAATTCTCCCACCTTGGCCTCCCAAAGTGCTAGGATTACAGGTGTTAGCCACTTTGCCTGGCTGAGATTCTTATGTTTGTTAAAAGGGGCCAAGTTAAGAAAAGGTAGAGAGACATTGCCCCATCCCTTATTATTTACTGCCTTTTACAGGGGTCTAATTCCTATACAATCTAACTCCTAAGATGCTCTCAACTGGGAAAGGAAGAGGGATTTTCCTTTGAGGGGAATTCCCCCTAAAGTGTTAGTGACCCGACAAATTTCCTGTGCTCCGGAGGGCTAGGTTTTCCAAAGACCACCTGGAGAGGGTGATAATTATAGGAAAGAAAGATGGGCTACTAAAAAGTGTGATATCAGGCTCTTTTTAGGAAAACGGGTATTGAAAATGTCCTAAATTGCAGCTTAACCGAGCACACAGGTGCTGACCATTTGACCTAGGAGAAGGCTCTTTGTAGCATCAGAAGTTATTCAAGTGTGTAGAACTCTGCCCCTGCATGTCTTAGACAGGCAAAGGAAGGAGGGAGGGAGAAGGACAACAAGAGAGCCAAAGGGACATTTAAATAGCATTCCAACTCAGAGGCTCTGCTCTGGGGGCGGGTAAGCGAGACAGGGATGGGCACTGACTCCCGAAATGGAATCATTCAGCTGCTGTCTCACAATGGAGAAAAGACATAAGCAAGACAGGCCTTTTCCTCCCTCCACCCTCCCCCTGCTGGGTGCTGTTTTGAAGAGAGGGGATTGACAGCCCTTTGTTTTCAGGTATGTAATGGGAAGAAAAGAAGCATCAAACCAGTGTTCTTGTAAAAGCTTAACTTATAATCGGCTCTGGGTACCTGGCTGATGAAAGCAAGAGCAAATCTAAAGGCCATTTTAAAAAAATGGGAAAAAAACTCACACAGCTGTCAAGGGAAATTGGGAGTCCTCAATGTTACTACGTGGGTGTGGCTTGCTCTGATTGGGTCATTGTACCATCTACACCCTGAGAGTTCTGGAATCAGGGACCAATTCCAACAGGAGAGGGGAAACTGGTCTGTGTTTTCTTTCATTTGAGCAACCTATTTCGAGCACCTATCGTGGAGCAGGCCCTGCTCTAGGCATTGAGGGGCATAGATGATCAAGGGATCTTCACTACCCAGGTCACACACTCGGGCCCTGAAGACATACATGGAAAAAAATGGAACAAGGCAGTGAGTGGTGTCAACTCTAATGGGAAATCGGAGAGGCAAGTGACCCAGAGGTCTGCTGGGGAGACCAGGCTTCATGGAAGAGGCAGCCCTCCAATGGGGCTTTGCGGGTGGACAGGATGCGAAGGGTTAGCTAGAGGAGATATCTGAAGCAGAGCAAGCAGCATGAGTCCAGGTGGGGAGATGGGAAGATACCAGGCAAGGGCTGCTTTGCCTCTGGGCAGAGGGAAGCCACAGCAAAGGAAGAAGGGCCTGAGGACTACAAAAGCCAGATGCAAGTATTTGGCCCCTTTTTCCTGCAGGCCTTGGAAAAACTTGAGGCTACCTCCACCCCTTCCGGCCTCTTCTCCTGGCTCTCCTTACCCACAGGGTGCCTGAGAAGAAGGGGCTTTCTTAGCATAAGAAATGGAAAAGCATCTCGGGAAGGGAACCTGTGTGGGGATGTCTAGGACAAGTGATTTGTCTGATTGACAGCTTGACAGCTTGAGGGATATCTGCTTCCTTCTTGCTCTCATTGTGTATCTTTTGGCTACTGTTTCCTCTGCCACCACCCCATGATTCCCACCCCACCTACACTGTATCTCTAGGATGGTTGGTCTTCTTCGGCTCTGCATGGATGGCAACGACTTCCCCGGGTGCCATCTCTCTTGCGTGGGGCACTTTGAGCCTGCATTTCATCCCTTCAGTACACTTTGAGTCCAGCACACAGGAAGTGTCCCCTGGACATTGAAGCCACAGCGTCCTTGGGGCACAGCTTGTATCTTCTTTCTTTTTGTCCCTCCCGGTGCCTGGCACAGTTTTGACTCCCAAGAACACTCAGCAGCAGTTGCTGGTTGCTGGTAGTCAGCCACTGACCTCCTTCCCAGAAGGGGCCTCGAAGACACTGAAATGCAAGTGCAACCTGTGGTTCCTCTAAGTCTTTCCCATAGTGACTGAGGCTGTGTTAGAAGGTGCCACCATCCACTCAGCTGTCAGGCTGAAGTCTCAGGCAGGGCCCTTGATTTCCTTCTCTCTCACTTTTCATTCCTTACACCTGATCCATCAGCAAGTCCTATCAGGTTTGCCTTAAAAATGTATCCAAATTGGAGCACTTCCTTCTCTTTTGCTACCATCCTGGTCCAAATCACATCACCCCAATCCTGGACAGTCACTGCAGCCTCCTTCTGGGCTTCCTGCCTTCACTCCTGCATTCCTACAGTCTACTCTCCACACAGCCTGAGTCATTTTTAAAAGATGCAGATCAGACCGTGTCAACCCCGCCCACTGCCTCCTTCAACCTCCAGTGCTCATCCACTGGACTCCAATACAACATACACTTGTCTACGTGGCCGGTAAGACCCTGATGCATCGGTCCCCTACCAACTCACTGACCTCCTCTAAGACGCTCTCCCCTGAGTTCACCACCCTCCTGCCACACGAAACTTCTATGCATCCTTAAAGAGGCCAGGTGATTGACTGAGATTAGGGCTTTTGCACAACTTCTCTCTGCCTAGGATGGGAATGCTTTTCTCCCATCTGCTCTCATCATGGCTGACCTCATCACTGGGACCCCAGCTTAGATGCCACCTAGTATGAGAGTTTTCTCAGACTACTTTATCTTAAGTGCCTCCCTATTTTCTTCCCCCCACCATAGTCCCTGTTTCTGACCCTGTTTGATTTTCCTTAATGCTATTGAAATTATATTTTTATTGCTTGCATGACTTGGTCTGCAGCTCCCTACAAACCACAGACCCAACAACGGGGGCTTTGCTTGTTCACCACTTTTTTTCTTTGCCAGACAGTCCCTGGCACATGGTAGACATTTATCAGATATTCGTTGAATAAAATTTCCCCCATCTGTCTAGACCTTATTTCTCCCTCTATCTACAGTTCTTCTCTGGATCGAGGGGCTGAAATCAACTTTTGGGGAAGACCATGTCCAAGAGCTTTTAGGGGTCAATATTTTCCCAGCACAGAGGAGTCTGGACTTCAGGCTAGTAGCAAACAGTGGCCAGGAAAAATCTACTGGGGTGGTCAGATGTCACCGAGCAAGGCCTACACAGCAAAGCTAAGTCATATCCTAGTGAATGTGCAAAGATAGGGAATTTATACAGTGTTTGCAAAAGAGGGGCTCAATGTAACATTTTTGATGTAGAACATGAACATTAGCGGTTCTCAAACTTTGATGTGTATCAGAATCTTCTACAGCACTTTTTAAAAATAAAAAAAAAATGGCTTGGTCCTTCTCCAGTCAGTCTGGAGACTGAAAGCCTTTACCTTTTGTAAGTCAGTTGTTGATATTCCTTTGGCGTTTTGTAGACACAAGACATTTCCCCACATTCTTATTGATTTCTGGGCCTAGGTTTTGATCACACAGACTATATATTCTCTGGAGAACCCCGAACATGGCCCCGTTGACCCAGGAAAACCCAGGAGCCATGAAAGGCAAGACAGCAACAGTTGCCCGTGTGGTCATTTACCGTAACTCCAAGATGCTGGTCACGTTTCGAGAGGGAAAGATGCGCCGGATGTAATTGAAGTCACCCACATAGAGGCTCCCATCGATTCCCACGGCCAGAGCCACCGGGGCCAGCAGCTTGTTGCCTTCAGCAAGGCCATTGCAGCTGGGACAGGAGATGCTCCGGCGGCGGCCATTGCCCATGATGCTGGTGATGATGGCAGGCTGCTGGGTCAGGAACTGGTTTTCCCCAGTGCCCTTGTGTAGGATTCCTGCAGGCGAGGGGTGGGAAGGGTTACTGTAGGCTCCTGGGAGAACACATGCATTGGCCTACTGGGGGTGAGGGAAGTGACGGGGGGAGAGAAATATTAGGAAGTTTCAACCTCTGGGGAGCTCTCCAGCTTCTTCTCAGGGTGGAGGGAGGGATGCTCTGAGATGTTGCAGCCTTGGGTAATGTGACATTTTGGGAAAAACGACTGAAGACAGTTGTGAGGTACAAAAAGTCTGATGCCCTGGGCAAAGCAACCCAACTTTCTTTGGTATTTAAAAGGAGAAGGTGAGAAAACCTGTGGACATTTTGGGCCCTTGTTAACAAATGGCTGAAGGAAGGGAAGCAACGTCCACCTAAATGACAAGGCTGGAGAGAAGTTTCCAGAAAAGTGAGGATGGCGTATTTGGGAAGGGAGATGTGCTCACATACCACTCTTAACATTGAGGATGTGGTGCTTGTCCAGGGACCAGCCTCCGAGGTTGGAAGGGTCCAGTTCAAATCCCTGCAGGAGGGCTGTCCTTTTCTCCCAGAGGATTAGACTGGGGCAGGTCTCATATTCAAACCCGACAGACACTGAAAGATAAAAGGGGGAGGAGCAGAGTGGGAGGAGAGAGTGAGTTTCCTTGATTACTCCGGAGCTCTTCAGACGAGTGAGAAACACGTGTGTGCGGTAACACAGATTCTGCTCCAAAAACTCCAAGAGGCGGGCTGATTGCTTTTTTTCCTTGTGATTCCACAATATTAAATTCTGATTTTTGAGCTGAACTCAACCTTGAAACTCTACACACTAGTACTCTGTGGGTAGGGAAGGACCTTTCCAATGAACTACTAGCTTTCAAAAATGACCCCAGTGACATGGAAGGAAGAAAGTCATCATTTAAAAACCTAACCCAGCTCCCCTTCAGAGATGGACAGGAGGTTGTTTCCCTCAGCCTGCTGTTCACGGCATGCACTTATTATACCTTGTGTTATTTATTTCCACTCACTAGGAGAAAGGCCTTTGGAAGCACAGAGGCTCATTAACAAAGAGATTCTGGGAGCAATAACTTGTGTATGTTAAGACACTTCTTAAAACATTTTTAAAAAATGAAATCTTGCTATGTTGCCCAGGTTGGTCTGGAACTCCTGGTCTCAAGACATCCTCCTGCCTCCACCTGCCAAAGTGCTGAAACTACAGGTGTGAATCAGCGCCTGGCCCGTTAAGGCACTTTGAATGTTAACTCAGGATTCCAGAAAGTGCCAGGAGATGCAGGCACCAACAGAAGCACAGCCCAACAGTTATGTGGAAATTCAATGGGAACAGAATCCAAAGGCTGTCTGTAAAAATCCTGTGCTTGCCACATGGAAAAATGGAAGAGGAAGGCAGGAGATAAAGGGCATGAGTCCTAGCTTGGCTCCAGCTCACACTTCCTTGGGGCTCTGTTTTCCCCATGTGTAAAATGAGATACGTGATGCCTCAATTTCTCAGAGAGATGTGGTAAGAAAAGAGGTGACAAGATGCTGAGAAGCCATACATTTTTAATTGGAATGCCACTCTAGAAATACAAGGCATTGTTATTATTGCTGTTCTTACTGCATTAAACTCTTAACTATGTGTGTCACCTTTGGGGATTCTGCTGCTTTTAAAAAATCCTGAGATATAGAAGTGTCGATATGAACAGAGGATGCATTTTATTTTCTAAAAAAAACCCTATATATTTCCTAGCTTGTCCTCTGAAAATGTCAAGAAACAATGACCAAATGACCAACCCAGGAGCAAAGAGAATTGCTAGTGCCCGGTTTGTGGCCATGATATATTATTTCTCATTAAAAGGAATCAGGACTTCTTGAAGAAATGGCTGGAGCAAGAAATGAACAAGATGAGACCAGGCCATTTTATCATACTAGATAGCAAGGAAGGCATCAAAATCTATTAGAGTTGTGTCAAAAGGATTTGAGAGTCAGCTGGAAAAGGCTCCCGTTGACCAAAGATGGGGCCATTTGACCATTAGTGAGGATAATAACTTCAATAGATTGAAACATACTAGATATATTTCAATCCATGAGTTCATAGTGTTATTTTATTTTATTTTTATTTTTTGAGTTGGAGTCTCACTCCGTCACCCAGACTGGAGTGCAGTGGCCGCTCCCGGCCACCGCAGCCTCGACCTGCTGGGCTCCGGCGATCCTTCTGCCTCAGCCTTCCAAGTAGCTGAAACTACAGGCGCGCGCTACCACGCCCAGCTAATTTTTCATTTATTGTA
>CAUYQG010091949.1:0-17335 GCA_963574415.1 Tarsius wallacei
GTAGCGTGTGCCTGTAATTCCGGCTACTTGGAAGGCTGAGGCGGAAGGATCACTGGAGCCCAGCAGGTCGAGGCTGCGGTGGCCGGGAGCGGCCACTGCACTCCAGTCTGGGCGACAGAGTGAGACTCCAACTCAAAAAAAAAAAAAAAAAAGTGGAAGTGATGGAAAAATTGCAGAGACACAGACAATGTCCCAGAGAAGAACCTCTGCCCCAGAGAAGATCTAGACTTCTGTTCTCTTTTCATGGCTGAGGCTTTGACGGTGTTTGAACATTTGCAAAATCTGATGTTCGGGATAACGCACTTGATTTTTTAAAATGCCTTGAAACACACACACAACTGATAACGGCAGGGAACTGAAGGTAGATGTCAAGGTGGAATTTTCAAAAAAACAAGACCTAGGCCAGATGTGGTGTCTTATTCCTGTAATCCCAGCACTTTGGGAGGTCGAGGCAAGTTAATTGCCTGAGCCCAGGAGTTTGAGATCAGCCTGGGCAACATGGTGAGACCTTGTCTCTACAATAGATCATAAAATTAGCTGGGCATGGTGGTATACACAAGAAGTTCCATCTACTCGGGAGTCTGAAGTGGAAGGGTGCCTGAGCTCAGAAAGTCAAGGCTGCATGGGGTAGCCGTGACTGTGCATGCACTCCAGCCTCGGTGACAGAGACTCTGACTCAAAAAAAAAAAGAAAAAAAGAAAGAAAAGTAAAATATAAGCCCGGCTCGGTGGCTCAGCCTGTAATCCCGTGCCTTGGGAGGCGGAGGTGAGTGGAATGCCTGAGCCCGTGGGTTCGACACCCGCCTGGGCAATTTGGTGAGACCTCATCTCTACAATAAATCAAAAAAATTAGCCGGGTTTCGTAGCGTCTGTAGTTCCAGCTACTTGGAAGCCTGAGGCGGAAGGATCGCTGGAACCTGGCGGGTCGAGGCTGCAGTGGCCGGGAGCGGCCACTGCACTCCAGTCTGGGCAAGAGGGAGACTCCAACTCAAAAAAAAAAAAAGGTAAAGTAAAATATGGAGCTCTATACCTCTGGGTTTTTCTCCACCAAGGGATGAATCTGTGGTTTATCTACTGAAGTTTGAGTCATGGTAAAATTAGCTTCTTTGCCCTTTAAGAAAAAACCTAGAGGTTCTTGGTGGGTGTGCACATGACAGGGTAGAGGATGATAGAAGTGTGCATTTATGTTTCCAAAATAAACTGCTACTCGATGGTTCTAAACTTGTATTTGCCCAGCACAAGCTAATCGTCACTGCACACAAACGACCAGGGACCTCATCCTTCCAATCATCCCAGGCTCTCCAGAATATTTGAGTATGTGCCAATGCCCAAGAGGCCTAATGAAAACACTGCAGTCCCTGAATTCATTGTCATCAGTGAACAGTTTGAGACCTGTTTACTTCGGAAACAGTGAAAGGTGAACAGGTCTTTCCTGAAAGTCCTGGTTTCCAGCAACAAATTTTAAATGTAGGACGGTTGAGGAAAGGGGACTCATACCGGGAACTATGGACCAGGAGTTGGTCCTGTGTTCCAGCCTGTGGAAAGTTCTGGGTTTTGTGACCTTGGTGACCCTGGCCGTGTTACTTAACCTCTCTGAACGTCGGTATCTTCCTCTATTCAAAAGAGTCCATTGCCTGTCAGCTCTGGCAAGCTGCTTGTGAAAGTCAAGACAGAGGAAGCAAAGAGTTCTGGAAAATGCCCAGTGCCGTGGGAGAGGCGGTCATTGTTACACCTTGAGTGCACCCAGACTTTGTCCCAAAACTTTCACCCTTTCTGCCTCCCAGGCAGCTGTTTAAGCTTCTCCTTATCAGTCGGAATGCTGGGAACACCCAAAATAGAGCCAGCTAAGGCGTGTCTTCACTAGCAGCTGAACCGGCTTTTGAGGTTTGAGATGACTGGGTGATTCCTGGAATCTATCTTGATTTTGCCTTTGAAAGAGTTGGTCAGGGGTAAGATTGCCTATCTGGAGTCCTCTCTCCATAGGCACACCCTGGGGACCCAGAGGCCAGCCCAAACAGATAGTCAGTGGCAGCCCTCACAAAATGTGTGTCCAGGGAGATATTGAGAAGCACACACACACAAAAGAAAGTGGACCAGGACCATTTTCTGAGAGACTCAGTCCTGAGGGTTGGAGCTCAAGAGGCTGGGGGGCCTGGGGGGTCGGGGTGCTTGGCATCCCAAGCAAGGTGTTATTTCTCAGGGCTGGAAAAGGGCTTTGTCCAAACAAGGCCTCCCAGGAGAGCCATCTTGTGGCCACTTGAGGATTTGACTTTTTTCTTTCTTTTTTCTGAGACAGGGTCTTACTCTGTCACCCAGGCTGGAGTGCAGTGGCACGATCACAGGTCACTGCAGCCTCCAACTTCCAGACTCAAGTGATTTTTCTGCCCCAGCCTTCCGAGTAGCAGGGACTACAGATGCATGCCACCATGCCTGACTTTTTTTCTTTTTTTTAACGGATGAGGGGTCTGTCTTTGCTGCCCAGGCTGGTCTGAAGTCCTGGCCTCAGCCATCATACTTTGGCTTCTCAAAGTGCTGGGATTACAGGCATGAGCCACCACACCCAGCCCTTAGTATCTGACATGTTGATGGTCTACTCAGCTCTCCAATTTTTTTCTTTTTGAGTTGGAGTCTTACTCTGTCACCCAGGCTGGAGTGCAGTGGAATGCTCATGGCCACTGCAACCTCGACCTGCTGGACTCCAGCAATCCTTCCACCTCAGCCTTCCAAGGAGCTGGAACTACAGGCGTACGCCACCATGTCCAGCTAATTTTTTGATTTTTCTGTAGAGACTAGGTTGGCCAAATTGCCCAGGCTGGTCTCAAGACTCTGGGCTCAGGCTATCCTGTCACCTCTGCCTCCCAAAGTGCTGGGATTACAGGTGTTAGCCACCATGCCGGCCTTTTTTTCTTCTCTAACGAGAAAGTTCTTCCCAATCCAAAATGGAATTGGATGCAATTATAGTCATGTGGGTCAGAGTGTTTTGGAAATTGGCAGAGTTGCCAGACTGCACATCTTAGCTGGAGTTAATGCTTGTTCTCTTAACTAGTTGGACATGTGACTTACTTTCTAACAACAAATGAAAGAGTAATAATACCTTCATAATGAGTAGTAACTGTGTGTAACACATTGTACTTTAATTAAGTACAATTATATATTTTATCAAGCCTGGTGTGATAATTAATCAATCGCTTAATCCTCATCACTTACACCTCTTCAAAAAACTGCTGACGGTAGTCTCATTTTAGAGATGAAGAAGGTGGATTCAAACCTGGAGACTGTGGGGAGCCCTTGTAGGTTACTAAGTCAAGAAGGGAGAGAAAGAGAAAGGGGAGTTGAAATGGAGCTTTTGGAACTGGGCGTGGGCTCTTCCACTGAGGAGACTGAAGCAAGAGGTCACTTGAGCCCAGGAGTTCAAGGTCACAGCGAGCTATGACTACACCACAGCACTGCAGCCTGAGCCACAGAGGGCAGCCCTGTCTCTTAAAAACAGTGGAGTTTCCGAGATATGGATTTGGCTTTGGGAAAGAAAGGAGACACCCAGAGCCTGTTAGATTTCATCCTGTTAGTTCCAGCACAACCCTCTCCCCGCCCTCCGGGAATAGAGTACCCATTTTAGAGATGAAGAAACAGATACAACCTGAAAGTTTAAATGTATTTCCTGAGGTCATAAAATCAGGTGAGCAGGAGAGTCTTGACCTTGGGGAGCAAGAATCCAAGAATGAAATTAAATAGCTAATCTATCTAATCTCAAGAGCCTAATAGGGGTTTTTATAGTCAGGTACTGCTTAAGTAAATCCAGGTATCCTCTTCTGATCTCCATGCAAACAAATGGGATTAGCACATCAAGGCGAGGTTCTTTGTGCTGTAAGCAGTGTTGCCTAAGGTGGGAGGTGAGCCAGATTGAGATGCAGGAATTCAGACATCATTAATTAGCTGATTTCTTGGGCTTCATTCACCTCTTACTGTGTGACCCAGGACAACTTACTAACCTTTCTGTGCTTCCATTTCCTCATCTGTAAAATGGGTGTAAATATAACACCTACCTCATAAACTTGTCATGACGCTCAAATTATTTTTATTTATTTATTTATTTTTGAGTTGGAGTCTCACTCTGTCGCCCAGACTGGAGTGCAGTGGTCGCTCCCGGCCACCACAGCCTCGACCTGCTGGGCTCCGGCGATCCTTCCGCCTCAGCCTTCCGAGTAGCTGGAACTACAGGCGCGCACTACCACGCCCGGCTAATTTTTTGATTTATTGTAGAGATGAGGTCTCGCCAAGCTACCGCGGGCTCAGGCATTCCACTCACCTCAGCCTCCCAAGGCGCCAGATTACAGGCTGAGCCACCAAGCCCGGCTAGATCACATTCTTTAAGTGGTAATTTTTTCCCATTATTTTTCCAATTTCAAGATTACTTGATTATGGATTTTCAAATCTGGACAATTTATTTATTAAAATTTTTAGAAAAATTTCGTGTAATGATAGGCATTTTTATGTTGCTAAAGACGAAGTGTTTAACTGCTAAAACAAGCATTTCTCAGCATTTTGAAGTTAGTAAACTTATTTTTGCCTATTTGTATGCATCTGTTTCTGTAGTTGATAGAGTTTTCCTGCTGAAATCAAAATGTGGATGTTACCAAACTAAACGTTAGTAGAAGACATCTAGATTTCTTTCCACTGCTTTTGAATAAGATACTGACAATAAACAGTATGAGAAAAATTCATCTCAGTTTCAACTATAAATAACATGCAAGCATCCTCTTATAATTATTGTTTGAAAAGTAGGAAGCTACATAAATTAGAGCCAAAAAATTATAAATTTGAGTGCCTCTCAATTTTTATCAGTAATTTATTTCTTTTTTAATTTTATGGTGTGATCTAATAGAAGCTCAATAAAGATATTTTTAAGTAATATTTTTAAATTCATAGAAGAAAAATTATATTATATATCATTTATTAAATTACTTATTCAAAACTTATTATTAGATTAAAAGATCCAATTTGAATATATTGATTTAAGCTTAAATAATTAATTTATGTATGTATCATATTTCATCTAATTTAATCCAATATGACTAAAATGGCTTTTAGAAAGGTAGAGTTGTTTTACAAAGGAGAAAATGCCAAGCCTCATGCTAATATTAAAACAAAATTCAAACACTATTTCTGAATAAGAAAAAAAACTAACTATATTAAAGACATGATTTTTTTTAAGTGGATTATAGTATATCATACAGCGTATTGGATTTCAATGTTTCTATATTACTCTGGTTACATATTAAATAAGTATATTATGAAAAATGTACTTATAATAATCATTTATTTAACTTATTTTCGGGACATAAAGACATGCATGGTGGTGGTGAGCAGGTATATGCAAACCTACTGCCAAAGAGCCAAGAGAGTTCAGCGGCCAAAGAAAGGCTGACAAGTCTAGTTCCTCGGGAAGAAACATTTAGTAAAAACTTATGAACAGTACTGATGTCTCGGGCAGACACGAGACAGTAGATCTTTACACTTGCCCTCCAGAAATTATTCTTTATATAGCAAACTTTTACAGTAAAACTTGTATAGCTTGTTATGTCTTCAGATGTCCTTGCCAAGACTCGTGGCCTCTGAGAAGGCTAGATAAGTGTTTTTATAAAGAGTTACCTATGCTATAGATATTGTATAAAGACCTTACTGCAGAACGTTTTGTTAAGTGGGGGTCAAACATCGATCGTTATCACAGTTTTGCTTCAAGATAGCAACACTCTTGTCATACAACAGGGTGTTTTTGTACTTCCACCACTCAAAACTGGTTATTCCAATCTCAAGTGCCTACTTTTTTTCTGCTATATAGTCCCTGGGCCTAAAGGAAAGGTGCTTGTTATTGTAGCCTTATCAGCAGTGGCTTGACAATAGAAAACAGATTAGACTAAGTGGAATTCCAAATGAGGGAGAATCTCAGGCTTCGTTGAATCATCTCTATTCTTTAGAGTACCATGGTTTTGATTTTCTTGACTAAAGTAGCACAAGAGATACGTAAAGTTAATTATTTTGATAGTAGAAATATAGTGCACATAAGGATTACAATCAAAAAGTTAATTTGTGTGCTAGCACAAAAAGGATAAAAAAGAAGAACCCATTTCATTAAGAAGCCAACTGAAAACATCATGGAGAAAATTAAAACCTGGTTCTTGTTGAATGATTTGATTTAGCCAGGAAATAATTTGAGATTTATTCCAGATTGTTGGCAAATAATAAAAACATAAAAACAGTAGTCAGCATTGGAATCTAATAACAGGTGAAATCTAATAACAGGGTGTATTTTCTTCCAAAACATAATTTTCTCTCCCTCGTACCTCTCTTTGACCAAAGATAAGTCATGGTAAGACCTATTTATTTGCAAAATACAATTTAATCTTATAATATTTGGACTAATCATTTTCATAAAGAGCAGCAAGAATAGTGATAGTCCATACAGAGTCTTCACGAACTGGTTTTGTTGGAACTTTCAAAAGAAGTTTCAGATTAGATTATTCAAGATCTTGAGACTAGTAAACCTAGTCACAGATTTTTCATCAGACTGTGCTTATAAGACTTACACAAACAGTAAATTCCTTTTTTTCTTGAGGTTTCAAAATACCCTGAGATTTCTGGGCCTGTCAGAAAGTGACTTTTTTTTTTTTAACCTTGAGGTCAGAAACCTTGTAGGAGACCATGTGGACAAGACGCCAGGTCAAACTTTCCAAGGGGCTTATATGGTGACTTCAAGGATTGTGAATGATAACTGATTATTAGTCTTCAATCAACAGAATACTAAAAAATGACATATTTCCATAATGTACATCAGAAGTTTGTAATTTTTAGTGTGACTAGAACATAACTTAAGATTTTTCTGTATTAAGAAAAATCACAAGGAATAATAATTATTGGATTGGTTGATATGTCTTTTCGTTTCAGTTGTCTGACACTGGTATTACAATACTTAAAATAATCTTTTTGTTAACCATATTTACAATTATAATCACCTTTTTATTGATGTACACAAAGCTAAACAATGGCTTAGTGAAAATTAACAATGTGCCTAAAACAAGATAAGTCTGCTCTTAGTAGGAATCCAAGGTCTTTCAGAATAAAGGACCTGTAACTTAGTATGTGGACAACAAATAGAGACACTTGAATTAAGATAGTTATTTAAAATTCCACCAGATTTAGCAGCAAAAAATATTATTAGTTTAGATAGTTTTAATTGAGTAAGGAGACTAGAAGTCTGAATACAATGGAGGAGGAATAAATGAGAAAAATAAGGCAGATATTGTTTTAAGAGAAAGGTTAGGTAGTAGCTAGTAAGATCTATTCTTGGGAATGATTTTGATATTTTTAATTTAAACAAAAATTAAAAATTAAAAATTTAAAGACTTGACTATGTTTAAGAGGTATAGATGGTATCTCAGTGTGGTTTTAATTTGCATATCTTTGATGACTAGTGAGACTGAGCATTTTTTCATGTATCTGTTGGCTGCTCGGATGTCGTCTTTTGAGAAGTGTCTAATTCATATCTTTTGCCCACTTTGTAATGGGGTTGCTGGCTTTTTTCTTTTCAGCATGTTTGAGTTCCTTGTAGATCATAGATGTTAGGCCTTTGTCAGATATATAGTTGGTAAATATTTTTTCCCAGGTTGTGGGCTGTCTCTCCACGCTCTCAATGGTTTCTTTGGCTTTACAGAAGCTTGTCAGTTTGATGAGTCCCCACTTGTCTATCTTATCTCTTTTGGCATGGGCACTTGGGGTTTTGATCAGAAATTGGTTGCCAGTTCCAATTTCCATAAGGGTGTCTCCTACGTTTTTCAAGAGTCTTATAGTTTGAGATTTTATGTTGAGGTCATTGATCCATTTAGAATTAAGTGATAGGTAGGAGTCTTGTTTTAATCTTTTGCATGTGGTCAGCCAGTTTTCTTAGCACCATTAACTGAACAGGTTTTCCTCTCCTCAGTGGTTGATGGTGGAGGCTTTGTGGAAGATGAGTTGGCTGAAAAACTGAGTTTTTGCTTCTGGAATCTCTAACCTGTTCCATTGGTCTATATGCCAATTCTTGTACTAATAATACCAGACTGTTTTGATTATTGTAGCTTTATAATAAAACTTAAAGTCTGGGAGTGTGATGACTCCCTCTTTGTTTTTGTTTTGTGCTTTTTTTTTTTTTTTGCTGAGGGTTGTTTTGGCTATTCATGGTCATTTATGTTTCCATATGAATTCCAGTATTGTCGTTTCCAGGTCTGAGAAGAATGCTATTGGTAATTTAATGGGTACTGCATTAAATCTGTAGAGTGCCTTGGGTAGGATGGACATCTTAACAATGTTGATTCTTCCAGTCCATGAGCATGGAATATTTTTCCATTTGTTTTCATCTTTGATTTCTTTGAGTAGTATTTTTGTAGAAATGTCACCTTCCCCCCTAGAAAAGTAGCAGGGATGTAATGGAGCAGATCCCTAGAATAAATAGAAAATGCGGTGTGGAATAAAAATTAAAATAACAGAAAGAATCAAGTGTATTAATTCATTTAAATAGGAAAAGTAAGCCTGTATCAAGGTGACTACACAAAAGGGAAGAACATAAGTGGAGTCCTCTAATAATGCTTTGAATTTCCTCATTGAAGTATTAAGTATATTTGTGTAACAAGAGTAAATGTGGAATAAATGGATAAAGTCATTTGGAGAGTGGAGAAATTTTAGAATAGCCACTGTAGGAAACATTAATAAGTAAAGTTGTCTAATATAGACTGAGTGTTATAAAGCATCCCAATATCTTATTTAATCCCTTACAATTATATTTTATTTTTTATTTCCAGGTAAAGACTGAGATCTACAAATAATATACCTAATAAAAGACATGAGTTTCTATTTTATGAGATATGACTTCAAATCTCATGCTCTTACTTGAAAACATATTGGGATATCAAACTGCTTCGTTTGATGCTATTGGTATAGAAAAGGCCAGAGAGTTTATTTTGAATCGAAAAAAAAAAATTATGGTGACATTGGCTTGTGCACTTCAGATAAATTCTCTGAAGTTCTCAATATCCTTCCTGGAATAGAAAAGAGAGAACACAGAAATGTCCCACAGTTAATGAATGATAGTTCAATTGTGTGGAAGGATAAGGGGGCAGGTGATCTGACAGTACTGGAAAAAGAATAAATAGAATTATGAATCTTTAAGACCATCTTGAGTAGACTGGAAGTAAAAAACTGACTGATAATTTGACGAAAAATAAAGAGTTTTCTTTTTTAATGAAGTTGAAGCACAAATATGGTGGCTATAGAGTAAAAAGTATGAAACGAGTAGATGTTATAGTTCAATTTGTGCTGAATGGCATATGATTATGAGATGGAGAATCTCTCGACTTCATTTGCGGAATGCAATAGGAAGTGGAAATAAGTAATTAATTATGTATATTTTTAGAACTTTTATAGAGAAAGTTATTTCTGAAACATTTAAGAAAACAGTTGGAAAAGATAATTAAATTTTGCATGTATCTGTGAAATGTAGGCTATTTTTATTAAAACTATTACTATAGATTCTCCTACACCTGCAGGTTTTCTAGACATCTCTGAAATTCACATTTTTAATTGTATCATAATGGTATCTAATTTGCAGAGATTAATTGAACATAATATTTAATGAATATTTAAAAAATTAAACACTAAGCTTTACCTTCCAGTAACATAAAATAGATTTAATGTTCCCCAATAAAAGTGTTATTTCTCTCTGACCTAACTGGATTTTCTTCAATTTTCTTCTTTGTAAATTTCTATTCAATTTTCAGAAACAAAGTCATGATTCCTCTTCCACAAAGGAATTCATAAATATTCTCACTTTATTTACTGCATCCCAAAGATGGGTTTAGCACCTGTTCCCCACTACCTTGTAGATATTCCTGTCATTTCAATGACTATACTAAATTGCTTTGTACTTGTTGTTTTATTGTAATTTATGTGTTTTACCAATAGTGGTAAATTCTTTTATATCAATGATGGTAACCTATTTTCCTTTGTTTCCTATGCACATCCTAAACATTTGGTAAATATTTGTTTAACATTTCGAAATGTAATGCAAGTGATTAAGAGAACAGAAACAGACCAAAAAATGTGTGTACCAGAGAATAGTTGTACATTTTTTAAAAATCATGAAATTCAGTTCTCAAAGATAAGAAAGTAGGGATGTTTTGCCCAGTGTTCTTTACTGTTTTAATAGATATTAAAAAGTAGTCAAACTTAGAGAAAAGCAACAGGTACTCAATTGTATTCTCTCTTTTCATTCCTTTGTCACTTACTCACATTCTCTAAGAGTACCTTGCTCAATAAAATAGTAGAGCATAAACTTTCCTAAGACAGTGGTAAATAATTTATCTAATTGGAAAATGCTAAAGTCAAAATTTACCATTCTATATAGAGTAACCACTTCTATTCTGTCCTGGAAGGAGTCATTTGTAGGAAGTGCTTGTTTTTATTGTTCCTTAATTCATTGGCGGGTAATTCCAAACTTCATCCCACATATGCAAAAATGCAGTAGTAGCGTAGTGCCAGCAATTGATGGGTAGGCTTGTTTAGTTATAGAATCAACACATAAAACTCACTTGCTTGGATTGTTTTGCCAGTAATATAATCAGTAAACAGGATATTTTGTACTTTTTGGTTATTCTTTGCCATATACTTTAAATGGATCAGAAGCTAAAACATAAAGATATTATTTTTTATTTTTTCTGAAATTTCAACACTAACATGAACAAATACATCATATAAATATTTACTTATCATTGTCTAATTGGTTTTAAGTTTAAGTGCATAGAGTGGAAGAAATGAAAATGTGTTTCTTTAAATAAAGAAATATATTTTGTAACCTTGAAAGTCCAGGGTTATATACAGTGAAAGAAACTATTTTCTGGGAAATTGTTTTCATAATATTTCAATAAATACTAGAAGAGAATCTTTTTTCAAAACCCAATTCACATGTCATTTTGTGACACAATATGTTAGCCCGCCTCCAAGATGACAGCAATGACCCTTCACCTCTACCTTGCTCCACCTTTTGTTCTCTCCTTGTGTATTTCTTTCTTGAGCACTCACTCACTTACCCACTGTATCTCTCTTTTATCATCGTTCATGTCCTCAGTAGCCTTACAGAAAGGCCCATGTAATGAGAAACTGAAGACTACTGCCAATCATTATGAGTAAACTTGGAAGTAGATCCATAGATCCACCAACTTCAGTATAGATTTCACAGATGACAGCCCCAGCCAACAACTTTACTGCAGCCTCCTGAGAGATCTGTGCCAGGACCACCCAGCTAAGTCACTCTTGGATTCCTGACACACACAAACTGGCGAATATATCTTTTATGTACAAGTTAAGAAATAATTTTTGCACCACCATACATAACTAATGCATATATTAAATAATTTATTGTAAAATAGAAAACATTATTTTTCATGCAATAGTAAAAATAATTGTGCTGTAAGTTAATTGTCACATATTTGCATGGTTTTCAGTTTAGAGACAGATATCATTCTTTGAGAAAGTCTTAATAATGTTAGATTTGGTATAGACAACTTAGAATCACGTGATCAAGTTTGACCAAAAATATGTAGCTGTTGTTATTAGAATTATATTAAATTTGTAGCTCAATTTAGTGGAAAGTTTATTTCTTATAACATCAGGTGTTCCCATCTGTGAAAATAGTGTTTTTTAAAAAGTTTCCTTTGGTTCCAAGCAACTCATACAGAAAAGCCTCTATTAAATTTCTCCATGCTTTTTCATTTTCTACATACATACATATTTTTACTTGCTTTATTTATAAATAATATTTGGTGCTATTATAAGCACATTTTCTTTATTATGCATTTATTGCTTATGTCAAAAAGTATAATTTGTCTTTACCTATATTTGGTAAATAGAAAATTAATTATTTATTTTTTAAAATAAAATTTTTGTAGCCTTTTGGGAGGGCTTTTGCATAGACAACCTCAAATCTTTAAAAAATAATTATATAATTGATAGACTTTTTTTGGATTTATGATGCTATTTATCTTTATGTTTGTCATCTATTTATCTATTGATATCTAATCTGTATACTCATTTCTATCCATATTTGCTAAGAAATCCAGTTTTTTTGGTGTAAGTTATATAAAGATGATGAGAGTAAGGATTATTTTCTGTCTTATTTTAAAATTTTTATTTATTTTATTTTGTTTTCTAGGAGGGTTTCTGTTTCCTTTATAATGAAATAAATTATATTCATTCCTATAACGAATAATATATACTCATAAATTCAATGTCACTTTATTATAAATAATACTGCAATAAAGTACTCTCATGTATTTTTATCTATCCAATATAAATGTATTTGAGGGAAAGACAACAGGAATTGTTTTTATCATTCTCATACTTTAGGTGAGAGAATTACAAGTTAAAAAAGTTAAATATTTTGCCCAAAGTCGTGTACTTAAAATAGCAGATGAGGTCCCACTTGTTTATCTTATCCCTTATGGCATGGGCACTTGGGGTTGTAATCAGGAACTGGTTGTCAGTTTCAGTTTCCATAAGGGTTCGACCGTGCTTTCTAAGTTTCTTATTGTGTGAGGTTTTACGTTTAGGTCTTTGATCCATTTATAGTTGATTTTTGTATGTAGTGATTCATAGGGGTCTTGTTTTAATCTTCTGCATGTGGTCAGTCAGTTTTCCCAGCACCATTTACTGAATAGGTTCTCTTCCCAGTGATAGGTGGTGGAGTCTTTGTCGAAGATAAGTTGGTTGAGAAATTGATGTTTTGCTTCTGGAATCTTTAACCTATTTCCTTGGACAGTATGCATGTTCTTGTACCAATACCAGGCTGTTTTGAATATTGTAGCTTTATAACAAAGTTTAAAGCCTGGGAGCGTGATGGCTCCCCCTTTTTTTGTTTGATTGTTTGTTTTTGCTAAGGATTGTTTACAAGCTTCTGCAAAGCCAAAGAAACCACTGAGAGTGAGGAGACAGACCACAGACCGGGAAAAATTATTTGCCAATTGTATATCTGACAAAGGACTAACTTCTAGGATCTACAAGGAACTCAAACACGCCAAAAATAAAAAAAAAATAGCCCCATTACAAAGTGGGCAAAAGATATGAACAGACACTTCTCAAAAGAAGACATCCTAGCAGTCAACAGATAATGAAAAAATGCTCAGCCTCACTAGTCATCAAAGAAACACCAATTAAAACCACACTGAGATACCACCTAATTCCAGTCAGGATGGTCATCATCAATAACTGAAAAAACAACAGAGGCTGGAGAGGATGTGGCAAAAAAGGGAACAATTCTACACTTTTGGTGGGAGTGTAACTAGTACAACTTCTATGAAAACAATGTGAAAATTCCTAAAAGTTCTCAAAATTGACCCCCCTTGTTGACCTCCCTTGTTGATGAGGTTTCATCACCCCCCCAGCAGTTCATCACCTCCCCCCGCCATCAACAAGGGAGGTCAACAGGGGAGGTCAATTTTTAGAAGTTTTAGGAATTTTTACACTGTTTTCCACAGAGGTTGTACTAGTTTACAATCCCACCAAAAGTGTAGAAGTGTTCCCTTTTCACCACATCCTCTGCAGCAATCCCACAATTGCAATCCCACAACTGGGAATATATCCGGAAGAACTCAAATTACCCTATGAAAAAGATACCTGCATATGCATGTTTATTGCAGCATTATTCCCAATAGCAAAAACATGGATCCAACCATGCTGCCCATCCAAAGAGGACTAGATAAAAACAATGTGCTACATATACATGATGGAATATTAAACAGCCATAAAGAAGGACAAAATTATCAACTTCAGAGCAACTTGGCTGAACTTAGAGTCTATAATACTGAATGATCTGTCACAGAAACAAAGACCCAGATATCACATGTTTCCACTCATCAGTGGACCTTAAACTATTGTAATACTATAAGAAAGAGATTGGCAGTAGTGGGAAACTGCCAGGGGAGGGTGGGGATGGGACTGGCAGTAGTGAGAAACTGCTGGGTGGGGGTGGGGGAATGATGAAACCTCATCAACAAGAACCTACATAATTAAAATTTGTATACCTAACCCTGAATTGCACCACATATTTAAAAGAAAAGAAAAGAAAATGGCAGATGGATGGCAAGAAAATTCATATATTTGATTTTATAATCCAATTGTTCATCAGTTCCACATAAACCTGATGCTGCTTCTCAACTCTCTCCCATGCTTCAATAGTGATTATATGCAATGATATTTATCATATTTTCTCATTACTTTAAAAGAATAGCAAAACCTGTATAAATAAAAGGTGGTACATAAACACAATGAACTATTACACAGCCATAAAAAAAAAAAACAAAATTATGGACTTTGGAGCAACATGGATGGATTTAGTTTATAGTATTCAGTGATTTATCACAGAAACGATCTGAGTGCTTCGTGCACTCACTCATAATCGGATCCTGAACATTTATCATGATACTATAAGACCGAAGCAAGGCACAGTGGCTCAAGCCTGTAATCCCAGCACTTGGGAAAGCCAAAGCGAGAGGATTGCCTGAGCCCAGGGGTTTGAGTCCAGCCTGGGAAACGTGGCAAGACTTCATCTCATATATACATATATATGTGTATAGATATATATATTATTATTAATATATATATATTATTAGCTGGCTGTGGTAGCACACACCTATAGTTCCGGCTACTTGGGAGGCCAAGAAGGAAGGATCGCCTGAGCCCAGCAGATAGATGCGTGGGTGGCTGTGAGCGCGCCACTGAACTCCTGCCTGGACCACAGAGTGAGAATCCGACCACCACCCCCTCCAAAAAAAAGAAAGGATTGGCAACAGTGTGAAAATTCCAGGTGAGGAAGGGAACATATAAAATCAATAAGGCTATATATACCCAAACTTTACCTGCATGATAACCACTTATGTACTTAACCCTGAATTGTACTCCACATCTTTAAAATAAAAATAATAATAATATTAAAAAGAAATTTCTAATGAGATCAACAGTGTAAGAAATCACTGACGGTAAATTATAGAAGTGAATTGCCAATGTCAGTATCTCATCAAAAACAAAAATTATTCCATAAATATTGACTTTCCATAACTAAAATGGAATGTAGATTTAAATATTTTCTTTTAACTTTTAATTATTTTATTTTAAACATGTGGGGTACAATTCAGAGTTAGTTATACCAATGGCCATTATGCAGGTACCCTTGTTGATGAGGTGTGTCCCCGTCCCCACCCTGGCAGATTCCTACTACTGCCAATCCCTCAGCACCCCCACCTCTGGCAGTTTCCCGCTACTGCCAATCTTTTTCTTATATTATTACGATAATTGTTCAGGGTCCATTTATAAATGAGAACATGTGATACTCGGTTCTTTGTTTCTGTGATAGATTGCTCAATATTATAGAATCGAATTCCATTCAATTTATTATGAAGTTCATGATTTTGTCCTTTTTATGTCTGTGTAATATTTCATCAAGTATATGTACCACATGTTTTTTATCCAGTCCTCTTTCACTGGGAAGCATGGTTGGGTCCATGTTCTTGCTATTGTGAACAAAGCTGCAATAAACATATGTGTGCAGTTATCCTTTTCGTAGAGGGATTTGAGTTCCTCCGGGCATATTCCCAGTTGTGGGATTGAGAGATCACATGGAAGTTCGATTTCTAGATCTTTTAGGAATCTCCAAACTGTTTTCAACAGAGGCTGTACTAGTTCATACTCCCACCAACAGTGTAGAAGTGTTCCCTTTTCTCCACATTCTCTCCAGCATCAGCTGTTTTTTGACCATCCTGACTGTAAAGTGGCATCTCAGCGTGGTTTTAATTTGCATTTCTTTGATGACTATTTAGACTCAGCATCTTCTCATGTGTCTGTTGGCTGCTCCAATGTCTTCTTCTGAGAAGTGCCTATTCATACCTTTTGCGAACTTTGTAATAGGGCTGTTGTTTTTTTTTCTTTTCAGCACCTTTGAGTTCCTTGTAGATCCTAGATGTTAGCCTAGGTCAGTTATACAGTTGGCAAATATTTTTTCCCCGTCTATGGCCTGTCTCCCTGCTCTCTTGATTGTTTCTTTGGCTTTGCAGAAGCTTGTCAGTTTGATGAGGTCCCACTTGTCTATCTTATCTTTTTTGGCATGGGCACTTAGGGTTTTGATCAGGAATTGGTTGCCAGTTTCAATTTCCATAATGGTGTCTCCCGCTTTTTCTAAGGTTCTTATAGTTTGAGGTTTTATGTTTAGGTCTTTGATCCATTTAGAGTTGATTTTTGTGTATGATGATAGGTAGAGATCTTGTTTTAATCTTCTGCATGTGGTCAGCCAGTTTTCCCAGAACCATTAGCTGAATAGGTTCTCCTCTCCCCCAGTGGTTGGTGGCAAAGGCTTTATCAAAGATGAGTTGGCTGAGAAATTAAGGTTTTACTTCTGGAATCTCTAACCTGTTCCACTGGTCTATATGCCTGTTCTTGAACCAACACCAGGCTGCTTTGATTATTGTAGTTTTATAATAAATTTTAAAGTTTAAAAGTGTGATACCTCCTGCTTCTTTTTTTTTTTTTTTTTAACTGAGGATTGATTTGGTGATTTGTGGTCATTTATGTTTCCATATGAATTCCTGTATTGTCATTTCCAGGTATGAGAAGAATGCTGCTGGTAAATTAATGAGTATTGCATTAAATTTGTAGATTGCTTTGGATGGGATGGATATCATAGCAATGTTGATTCTTTCAATCCAGGAGCATGGGATATTTTTCCATTTATTGTATCATCTTTGTTTTCTTTGAGTAGTGTTTTGTAGCTTCCATTGTAAAGGACTTTCACAACTCTGGTTAGGAAGATGCCCAGGTTTTTATTTTTATGTGGCTATTATGAATGGGATTATGCTTTTTATCTGGATTTCTGTTTGTTTATTGTTAGTGTATAAAAATGAGACTGTCTTTAGCACGTTTATTTCATACTCTGAGACTTTGCTAAAGTCCTTTATCAGTGCAAGCAGGTTTTTGACAGATTCTCTTGAATTTTCTAGGTATAGAATCATGTTCTGCAAAGAGGGATAACTTGACTTCCTCTTTTCCAACTTGGTTATTCTGACCTCCTTCTCTTGTCTGATTGCTCTAGCTAAGACTTCCAAAATTATGCTGAAAAGGAGGGGTGAGAGTGGGCATCCTTGTAGTGTTCCAGTTATCAGGGAAAATGATTCCAATTTCTGTCTGTTTAACATATGCTGGCTGTGGGTTTCTCATGGATAACTCTCAATATTTTGAGGTATGTTCCATCTATGCCTAGATATTCAAGT